>ML333075.1:2126-20429 GCA_005239505.1 Nicotiana paniculata | reverse complement strand
CATAGCCAAGATGGAGTAAGTGCAGTGTGGAAAGGCCAGCTCTTGTGTGTCGAAGTTCAGAGGAAGCTCAAGGGTCCCAAGGCAATGCTCACACAAGCGAGGCAAAAGTTAATGTCTAAGAGTATAGTGGAAGTGCTCATAGTTTTAAAAAGATCAAGTAGGAAAACAACTTTTGAAAATAACTTGTTTGAAATAAGTATTGAAGAACAAGAGTGTTACTTAGTGAAAAAAGTTTGAAAGGGAAGAGGGTAAAACAATCAGAGTCTCAGGATCAGAACAGTACACATAGAGCAAGAAACAAGAATCAAATCAGTTTAACAGTCACAAGCAGGAACTGAGGGGTAGGGGACAAGTATGACACACATAGGTATAGATTTGCATACAAGTTAGCACCAGAGAATTACTAAGGTATTACATCACTTAACAACCATAGAAACAATTTCTTCATAAAGAGGTTCAGGCCAGAAACTAATAGAATAAGACTGAGGGGTGTGCTAGGGGAGATAACATGCTGAATCTAAGGGAGGATAGGACAACTTAACAATCATACTAGTAGAGTGAAAGTAGACATGCTAATTACAGGGTACACAACAGAACCATAAGTAAAAGCATAGTAGAAACAAAAGGAATTGCAATATTAAAAGAGGCATGTTGTTTTTGATGCTTTAAGTTAAACTGAAAAACATACCAGTTAAATGAGAGAATAAGTGCTGAATGAGGAGAAGTAGAGTGAAGAACAGTAGAGTGCAGAGCAGTAGAGTGCAGAGCAGTAGAGTGCAGAGCAGTAGAGTGTATAGTTGCTCAGTTTGGCTTGCAGCCGACTGAAAATAGCAAGTAAACAACAATAATAACAAGAGAGAATGTATATGTGTCTGAGAGAGTTCAGAACAATGTATTGTTCGTGTGTTTGGAAAATAAGAGGCCTGGGTATATATAGCTTTGAAAATAGTAGTAAATAAGGTGCAAACCAAAGTCAGGCAGTAATCAAAGGGATTCATAATCAATCAGTATCAGAATAGTATGGGTACTTCCTTAATTAAGAGAGTTAACTCTCAAACGGTAAGAAAAGGTTACAAGTAAGGAAAGGAATCATGTATAGAAAATAAGGAAAGATTTCATGCATAGTAAGCACAGAGTAGGGAATTGGGGGCAGGTTCATTAAAGCACTACTGTAAGAATCAATTGATAGTAATAAAGCAAGAAATAACTAATAGTCATAAAGATTATCACAGGAAATCAATTAAAGGAAATCAATCACAGGAAATTAGGGTTTCAAAATAGGAGTAGTAATGATTTAAGAATCAGCATAGGTTATACAAAGTAAACACATAATAGGAGAGATTTAGAAACCCTAGTGATTAAAACAGGGTAAAATCACATGAAATTAGGGGTTTACATAGGACGATGACATGAATCACTGAATAAGCATAATATAAGCAGGAAAGGCGAAGATCAAGAGGTATCGATAAACAATGAATAGAGATGAATCACAGATTAGACATGGTAATAGCAACCTGAAACCCTAACAAGCAATATGGGTTAAAACATCACGAAATCATAGAATAATCAAGAGAACAGAGTGAACACAATAGAACAAATGAACACATCGTTGTAAACAAACTCAGAGCCATAGGTGAAAGCTAAGACTTTAGGGTTCTTTAACGAAATAACTCAGACATGGAAAGGGGAAGCTTAAACATAACGAAAGTCACACAATAATACTTAAAATTTGAAAGGTAATCGTTTTTTAAAAAAGGGGTTTGAAACCCTAGTTTGAAGATGAAGAGTTATCTTAGAGAAATGGGAAAATACTTTTGGGGAAAACAACAATAAACTCATAATATACATAGATACATAACAGATCTAAAAGAAAAATCGAAAAATCTTAAGTTTTAGGGTTTCAGAGAACCCTGAGAAAAATATGAAAACCTTAAAATTTCACCGGCTTTAGCCGGAGAGGTCATAGATCTTACTCAGACGACCGTAGGTGGCCGAAAATGGCATGAGAAACCATAGGGTGAGTGAACCACCTTCTGGTTCCTCTGAGGGCCTCAAGGTGGTGATACCCGGCGTAGAAGGAGGGCCATAGGCTGGGGGTGGTGGTGAGATCACCATGGTTAGTGGCAACGCAACGGCCGGAAAAGGGGGCTAAGTTTGAGAGAGATGAGAGAGACGACAGGGTTCGAGGCAGCGGAGTGAGATGACAGAATGAGAGGGGAAAATGAGGGTTTGGGGTAGTCGTTTAGAGTTAAATATGGTAGGTAGAGATCTGGGCGATTGATTTTAATTAATCAACGACTCAAATTAAAAAGGGGGATTGGGTCGGGTAATGTAGGAATTGGGCTTGGGGGGTCTGTTGGGTTATTTGGATTGGGTATTGGGCTGATCTCAATTGGGTTGGGGTCAGATTTGATTTAGGCTAGATTTTAAATAGGAAGGGGCTAATTATTAAATACCCAATTAAATAGATAAAGAATTAATAAAAATAGCTAAAAATTACATAAAAATGAAAATAAGGCTAAATAGGTGAAATTAAGGTAATTAACTAATATTTAAATATAAAATGACTAACTATTGAATTAAAATGGTATAAAATGTACAGTTAGGCTATAATTGCAAAATTACTGTAATCATAGCCAAATAATGCCAAATTGGCTAATTTGTGAAATAATTAAATCTAATAGGGTTAAAAATAATATATTAAGTCAAGAAATATTTTTGAAATCATTTATAATGCAATTTATAATTAATTATTAGAAATGAAAACACTGGATGAATAAAAATAAAATAATAAAAATATGGTAAAATTATAGGAAAGTACCAATTGTTATGGAAACCTGATTTTGAAGGTATATATGCAAGTTAAAAATAATTTGAAGAAAAAATGGGTATCAACAGCTGCCCCTCTTTACCCGGAAAGGATGAAAGAGTTGTCGGGTAAAGATATGATGACCAATTTTGACCGAGCGAGGAGGTTTTGAAAAGATTTAGGCCTCGCGCTGGTTCCTGAGTTGCCTACATATCCCTGGTTTTACAGGAATCAGGCCGTATGTAGCTCAGGAGTCATCAGCGAAGTATACCGATGGTGTTTTACAAGAACGGACGCAAAGTATAGGGTTAGGTGCACAAAGGCTTACGGGGTGGTCAGGAGAAATGGAGCGGAACCGCTCCTGCCGGGATTGCAGTTTGCTCGCCGGATTACCTGCAAATAAATAATACAAGCATATACTGTGCGTAATTTAAACATGATGCAAATCCCCGTTGGACCATGAATGATGTCTTCGGACGGTTAAGGATGACGTCCTCAGACCATGACGTCCTGGGCTATGAATTGCTTGATGCAGGATTCTCAAGCCATGAAAATGATGTTCTCGGGCCATGAGGATGGTGCCTCTGAACCATGACGCCTTTGAATAATGATATGCAGAGGTTGGAAGAGATCCTCAGGCCATGGCATGGTGTTCTCGGGCTATGAAAATGGTGCCTACGAACGATGACGCCTTTGGATGAGTTGGCGATATTTTCGCCCATGCAGATGCAATAGAATGATGCTGACGAGACAGAGCTTAGTCTTGCGAGTAAAAGGGAAAAGCTTAGCCCGAAAGGAAAGTGAAGTAAATAGTGCTTGAGACAGTGGTTAGTCTCGAGAGGTAAATTGGAGGTAGAGCTTAGCCTCGGAAGCAAAATGGTAGCCTTATGCAATGCAGATGGAGACAGTGCTTAGTCTCAGAAGGAAGAATGGTAGCCTTATGCAATGATGCAAGTGCAGATGCAGACAACGTTTAGTCTCAGAAGGAATAATGGTATCCTTATGCAATGATGCAAGTGCAGATGGAGACAACGTTTAGTCTCGGAAGGCAGAATGGTAGCCTTATGCAATGATGAAAATGCAGATGGAGACAGTGTTTCGTCTTGGAAGGCAGCATGGCAGCCTTATGCAATGATGTAGATGGAGGTAGAGCTTAACCTCAGAAGGCAGAATGGTAACCTTATGCAATGACACAAATGCAGATGGAGACAACATTTAGTCTCGGAAGGAAGAATGGTAGCCTTATGCAATGAAATAAAATGATAGCAGGAATTCTTAGCTGGTGATGAATTGCGGCATTGTGATTATTGAGAGCATTGTGGCTGCGGAGCATTGAGGCATGTGCGAACGTCGACAAGTGCAACAGTTTTTGAGAATCGTATTTTGGACAACGTTTGTCCCCTGGACGAACAGTTCGTTTAGGGATTTTGCAACCTTAGTGCCTGCAACCAAAGAAAGATCGTGAGTTCTATAAATGGCGGGGGGGGAGGGTTAGTTCGTATCCCCGTTGGCTTTTTTTAACTTGTTGGGCTCGATCTGATGATACTGTCTGTATTATTAGGGTAGCGTTGCTAAACAAAGCTGTTTCAAAAACAAACATGCCTGATTTTGTAAAAGCATAATGTATAATTAAAAAATAATTTTGGGATGAACCGACGACCGTGACACGGCTCGGGACATTGCAACCTCTCATTCTACAGAATTTTGACGGCCCTCCTCAAAATTCTACCCCAGTTTGATGGATGAATGCTTCTGGTTGTTGCTCATGCGGCGATTGGCTGATCTTGCTTCAGAATTTTGAGGGTCCTCTTCAAAATTCTGCCCCATATTCCAATTGCGGGGAAAAATGAAAATTTTATTGAATTGTAACCGAACCCATAGGGATGCCTACGTATCCCATCTTAAACGAGAATCAGGTCAGGCGTAGTTCAATTTATATCATTGAGAAAGCATAAAGATTACACATAGTAGCGTTTGACTGCATCTGAATTGATTGGCTTTGGCCAGACTTCTCCGTCCATTTCTGCGAGTATAAGTGCTCCTCATGTCAGTACCCGATGAACCATGTACGGACCATGCCAGTTGGGAGAGAACTTCCCTTTGGCTTCATCTTGATATGGAAAGATGTTCTTCAGCACCACCTGCCCCGGTGTGAACTGTCTAGGCTTGACTCTCTTGTTGAAGGCTCGGGTCATTCTATTCTGATAGAGTTGACCATGACAGACTGCATTCATTCTCTTTCCGTCTATGAGGGCTAGTTCCTCATAACGGCTCTTTACCCATTCTGCGTCAATGAGCTCAACTTCTTGTATAATTCTTAGAGATGGAATCTCAACTTCGGTAGGAATAACGGCCTCAGTACCATAAACTAGCATATAGGGAGTTGCCTGTATTGAGGTGCGAACTGTGGTGCGATATCCTAATGAGGCAAATGATAACTTCTCGTGCCACTTCTTGTGCCTTTCTATCATCTTTATTAGTATCTTCTTGATGTTTTTGTATCTCCCAGGTTGATGATTTCAGTCTCGTCCAGGTTGTACTTAGGTCTGTTTTCAAAATTCTCTACTTCTTTGACAATCTCGTCAGGTATGTCATCTTCTTCTGAATCCACGTCCGTTTGCTGCATTGTCTCGATGCATGTCACAGTCATCGGTTCATCAAGACAGGTAATAGTAATGCTGTATAGGTAAAGTAATGAGAGAAAAATGATAGCAATAAATATTGATTCATAAGAAAAAATTAAAAATGCTTTTGGAAAATTGAACGATTGTTTTGAACATTGAAGATCTTATTGAAAGAATTAAAATGCGAAAAAGGAAATCATTTTGTAAGGAAAAACAATGAATAGTGCTCGTTTTAGCCTTGCTACCCCGAGGCTCGTCGGGCTTTGGTTGTCCTGACAGTCCAATTCTTGAGGTACGTCCCTCTGCTCACAGCCTGTATGGAAGGGCCTTCCTCCCTCTTCTCCTCGAAAATAACACAGCAGTCCCTATCACTGTCCTCAAGAAACAAGTTCCTCATTGCTGCAAGTGCTTCTTCTTCGTCTGATCCATAAATAACGTCGGCCTGTTGGAAGGTCTGCTCCAGATGCGGTATTGGTTGCTCCAAAGGGTAATAAGGACCGCGCCATGGTGGCGACCAGTTTTTGAATTCTTCCCAAGTGTGCTCGTATCTCAAATCGAAAGTGGTGCCGTGCTTCTTGAGTTTGACAGGTTTGGAGATCCCCTGAAAGTTCTTGCCGATCCCTTTACCTGGATTGTACCCTCGCCAATTCATCATACTTGCGATCTTGCTATCCCACCATTTGTCTTTGTCGATAGTGTTGACCCGTTCAATGTGGTGGTAAGTTTTTCCGCCTGGCTTCCTTTTTCTTTCAATCACTGGGATAGTCTGGTTACTGTAAATAGGGTTGCTACCGTCGCCATGAATAATCACCTCTTGGTGGTTCCACTCAAACTTCACTGCCTGATGTAGCGTTGATGCTACGACCCCAACAACATGGATCCAAGGTCGTCCCAATAACAGATTGTAGGACACTGGCACATCTATCACTTGGAAGTCCACCTCGAACCAGGTTGGCCCCATTTGCAGGCATAGGCTGATCTCACCAGCGGTGGACCTCTGAGATCCATCGAAGGCCTTCATATTGATCACTCCATCCTTTATCCCATGCAGCCCTTTACCCAATTTCCTGAGCGTTATCAACGGACAGATGTTAAGGCTGGATCCCCCGTCGATCAGGATTCTAGTGATGAAATAATCTTCATATTGCACAGTTATGTGCAGTGCTTTGTTATGGCCCAGCCCTTAAGGAGGAAGCTCTTCCTCATGGAAAGTGATCGTGTGACTTTCCAACACTTGGCCCACCATATTAGCCATTTCTCCACTAGTAATGTTATTTGGCACATAGGCTTCGTTCAACACCTTCAATAAAGCATTTCTGTGCGTCTCAGAATTCTGCAGCAAAGTGAGGATGGATATTTGCGCTGGCATTTTGTTCAGCTGGTCGATGACCGAATACTCCTTGGCCTGTACATTCCTCCAAAGATCGTCCGGACCTGTCTCGATAATGGGAGGCCGATTGGAAGCCTGCTTGCTGGATTCAGCAAGATGTTCAGGGGTGTAGACTCTACCAGTTCTTGTCATACCCTGCGCTGCAACAACTTCTTCAGTCTTGACTTTGCCTTTCCTTCTCACCTCGGCTGTATAGTCCCAAGGTACATCATTTGTATAGAAAGGTGGCGTGGTCGATATCGCCACCGTGATTGGCACAGCTACCCTCATTTCGAATGGTACATGTGTCTTGGGTGGCAAGACTGCAACCTCGAATGGTGCGGGTGCATTTTCCGGAGACACGAACTCAACTTCAATCGATACTGGTGTCTTTGGAGGTGACTCTGCTTCAAACTCAAGAGGCATGGACATATTTACCCCAGCATCCTCAAACGGTTGAATCTAGACTATGATCGGGTTGAGAGTGACTGTAGGTTTCTTTGGATCATCGCCTTCTGCGATCAACCCGATTGATCCCTCGGGGTCCCAATCATCTTCTATTTCAATCAAGTGGATTCCTCCACCCCTATGGTCCGGAAGAGGATTATTGCGGATATTTGAAGCGGATTCCTTTGCCACGAGGACCTTGTTGTCAATCAGGGATTGTATCTTGTCCTTCAAAGAGCGGCATTCATCGATGGTGTGCCCCTTCATGCCGGAGTGGTATGCACAGGACTTGTTTGGGTTGACCAATTGATAAGGATTCTCAGGGGTTGCAGCAGGGATGGGGGTGAAATAACCAACAACTTTGAGCTTCTCATACAACTAGTCGATGGGTTCAGCGATGGCGGTATACTATTTTCGGGGGTCTACGATCAAAATTAGGACGAAGTCTAGGGAAGTTTTGACGAGTAGGGGGTGATTGGTAATGAGATAGTTGGGAATTGTAAGTGTGGTAGAAAGGAGCGGGTTGTGAGTATCTGGGTGAAGCAGGTTGATATGTCGGTGGTGGAGGTAATTGATAAGTTAGTGGTGGATCTTGGTATGTGGGTGCTTGGTAATTTGGGGTTGGTTGATATGTGAGTGGAGGTGTTGGGTAAGTTTGGTATTTGAGTGGGGATTTGGTTGTTTGTGCAACCATCACGGCTCTCGCGTCTCTTTTCTTAGACACACCACCAGACTGAAAAGCCTTGTTTGTAGTTTGCAAGGCTTCAAAATTTGTAACCATACTGCTCTTGATACCTTCTTCAATCCGTTCACCTAATTTGATAATGTCGGAGAACTTGTGGTCCTCAATCATCATCAACCATTCATACTACTGCGTATCCTGGGCCCGGACAAAGAACTTGTTCATCTGCTCCTTTTCTAAGGCGGGTCTGACCTTGGCAGCTTCGGACCTCCAACGAGTAGCGTACTCACGAAATGTCTCCGTGGGCTTCTTTTTCAAAGTCTGAATATAGAACACGTCTGGTGCGTTCTCTGTGTTGAACCTGAATTTGTCCATAAAGTCAGATGCCATGCTCACCCAATTCAACCATTTCTTGGGATCTTGGCTGATGTACCAAGACAATGCATCTCATTTCAAGATTTTCATGAAAAACTTTATGCAGATCCTTTCATCCTTCCTTACTCTAACCAGCTTGTCACAATAAGTTCTCAGATGGACCCTTGGATCACCTGTACCATCAAATATTTCAAACTTAGAAGGTTTGTATCCCTCGGTCAGTTCGACATCGGTATGTATGCAAAGGTCTTCATAGTTCAACCCTTCGACTCCCTTGATTCCCTCGACGCCTTGAACCTGGCTGGTCAGCTTCCTAAGTTCCTTGGCCAAGTTCTTGATAAGCAGGTCTTTTTCGTCAGACTCGGGTGTATATGTGATATGGGGAGTGGAGTGTGGCATGGTCTCCACGTAGATGAGATTGTTATGGTGGCCTGGCGTATGAGTATGGAACTGGTCATTTGTGGAGTTCTGAGGTTCTGGGATAAGCAGTGGAGTGTTATTTGGAGTATGGCAGGCATTGTAGTGTGCTGGAAGAGTTTGGTTCTTTGGTGGGGTGGTGTGATGATTTTGTTGCGGGATGATTTTTCTGCTTTGGGATGTTTTGAGGAGGTGTAGGATTCTGGATGTTGACGTCTAGGACGTTGAGGGAGAATGACAGGTTTGCCAGATTCCGAACTTGATCAAGCTCTTCTTGAAACTTTAACAACTTTCGTTCCAGCTGTGACACAGTTTCATTCTGAATCCGAATACCCTGGCCATCAGTGGCCTCTACTCGTTCAACCACATTCTCATTTCTGCTGTTGCCTGAATCTTCCATTTTCTTTTTGCCTTTGTTCTTGCCTTTGTTCTTGCCTTTGTGAGGACTAAGAGGAGGAGAGAGTGGAGGGCCCCTGGATCTTGTAAGATAGGATGATGACGCCAGAGTGCACGAACTAACCTTTGGGGAGGGGAATAAATAAATAAAGAAAGAGGAAAACAAAAACAAAAGGTAGCCAAGTCAGTGAGGATTATGAAAACTATTGCGGTGTTTAAACACATAGTGTGGGAATGTAAAGCGCGTCATAATTTGGGAGCCTCTTTTGTGCCTGAGGTAGGCCTAGCGACAAATTGATTTGGAGAAAATAAGATTCTAAATGCCTCATTTTATTGATAATAAAATTGACGAATCCCAAAACAACACTAAATAAACAAGAAGTAAAGGTCACTAATAGCCATTGGCATTATTACATTGATAAAGTAAAAGAAAGACAATCCTATCTAGTTAGTCCCATAAGGACCTTCCCCAGACTCGGCATTCTTGCTTTCCTCGTACAGTTTCCCTAACTCGCGAAGTCCCAGCAACAGGTATGCTCTGGCTAGATGTCCTCCGTCGGTCCCTCCAACCTTTTGACAGTCTTCAATCCTTTTGAGAAATTTTTTTCTCCAGCTCCACTAAGCCTCGCTCCAAATACCCTAACCTTTAGTTGGTGCTGATAGCCATATCCTTCCATTCCTCGATCAGTTTCTTGCTAGACTCATGTATTTCGCGGTGCTCATCCTCACGCTCACGGATCCTCTTGCGCGGCTGGTTGTTTTTCACTTGTGCTTCGGCCTTCTCATCACCCTGTGGACCTGAATGAACCCTGGCTCGCTCAGACCACCCCAATTTTCTGCCAACCAACCAGGATAGAAAGGGGTCAAACCGGCATGATATCTGTCCGGCTCGATGGTGTCCTTCTCCATTACAATCTTATAGTGCCACATGTGCTGGGCTTGGCACTTGTGAGGACTATCGTCATTTTGGAAGTCAGCTCGAAGATGGCTCATCTTGTCGACCCTGGGTATGACTTGCTTCCTACCTGCTTGCCTCATAACTCGAAGAGGTACGTAAGGGTATTTTCCTCTTATACCAATTAGTATTAGGAACGATGCATCTCTGGAATGGGCGATGAACTCCTCTGTCAGAAACCACTCGAACATCCACTGAACCTGTTCTTCAGTCAGATTATCAAAGATCTCGACCCATCCTTTTGCGTTCTCAGGCTGAGCAAACGTGTCGGGGATGTAATTCATTCTCTTTGGATGGTGGAAAGAGATGTGGTCATCCCAAACTCTTCGATGAATTTCTTGTCGGTATTCGCCCTTTTGGAGATGTTCCATGAGCCAAAGCTGAAGTAGTAGATTGCAGCCTTCGAAGTGTCTTGCCCCTCGTTGACACTTTTCCAAGGCTCGATATATGTCTGGAATAATCATGGGCACAATGCTGAAGTTTTTCCCACCAATTCCTTCCATTAGTGTCTTGGTTACCATGGCCAGTCTAGTGTGGATTCTCTCCTTCCTTATTGGGAACACAATCAGACCCAAGAAGTAAAACATGAAGACGAATACTCTATGATGGATCTGTCCCAAGGATGTGATGGCAAACTCGTCGTGGTAGGTACGATATGATTTTTGTGTCCGTACCTTTCGTACAAATAGTCAAAAGGGATGTATGACTCCTTTAAGCATACCAGTTCTGCATTCTTCTTTAGACCCATCATTTTGAGGAAACCTTTACATGTGCGGTTCTCAGGCATTAGAAACCCCGGGGGTTTCCCATACTAGGCCAGGCAATCCTCCTATTTCCTCCAGCAAAGGTGTCATTTCAATGTCCCCAAATCGGAACACGTACCTTTCACAATCCCAGAACAGGGTAGCAGCCTCTATTATCATGTTGTTAGGATGGATTTCTAGGAGAGATGGGAGATTGCCCAAGTATTTTCTGACGAGAGTTTTGTCACTAGAATGTAAATCTTCCCACCAACTTAGCAATCTTGGAGGGATATTGGAGACCATGCCGAATCTGGGGACTTTGTGCCTCATTTTTTCTGCAAGGCAAACAAGGTTAGGCCCTTACCCCCACCAGACTCGACTATTTAACACCAACAATTAGCATAAAGCATTTAGTTCTCCATATAAATGCACAGAACGTGATGATGTCCGTTTGGGTTTAGGGAAACCCAGTGGACTTTTGGATAAGGCAATCTTAAAAGCTATTGTGCGGACCACACTTTAGCCTGGCTAGGTTTGACCATGATGCATGAAACAACATAACGGAGTAAGGTTTCTATGAGATTTTAGACTGGTACCCTCGATCGGACAACTCAAGGGGGAAAGGCACGGAACCATCGACTGCACCGCTGATCGACTAGTTTTACCGCAAATAAGCCTTTCCGAATTTAGGGGGGTAATAATATAGGAAGAAAGCAACCACTCATCAAGCGTTGCTATAGTATTTTGTTTGGCACAAGTGGAGTAGGAATGTTGAGCATGATTATGCAATAATAAATAAGCATTAAAAATATGTTGTCATGTATTTGCATGTTAGGAAAGCAGTAAATACAACAGTTTATAATTTAAAGTGGTTACAAAGGAAGGAAGCAGAAAGAACATGTCAGTTACTTTTGAAGAAAAAATAAATGCTTAAAGAAATAGACAAGTAATTTCACATAAGTGAAATAGGAAGAGGTACAAATTCACAAAGCAATTTGAAAATGGTAAAAGCCTGAAAGTCCCCAGCAGAGTCGCCATGCTGTTGCGCCCTCTCTTTCCTCGCGGAGATCGGGTTTATGACATTCGGTTGGGACAACTCTTTCTTTTTGGGAAAGGGGTATGTGTTTTGAGAGTCGCCACCTAACGATTTTAAAAGGTGCGTTAGGACACCAAAGAGGTTCATTTACAACTACGTTGTTAACCAGAGATAGGGTAAGGGCTTGAAATTATCCTAAGGGGAAGGTGTTAGGCACCCCTCAGGATCCACAAGTGTGGTTCCTGTCCAAACAACTTTTGTGAATTTGTACGGCTTAGCAAACAAACAAATAAAGGCTCAAATAAGAGGGGGTTTAAGTCTTAAGCATGTAGATGTTCAAAAATAGTAAAGAAGGTTAGATTTTGAAAGGATTATGATCTAAGCATATGAAGGGCATCCTAGATTTATGACAATATGGATCACATTAGTACAATACCCGGTAATCACTCCTCGAATAGGGGCTACACGTGGTATTAGCGCAACGGTCATCATATCCATATTCTACCATTTCCCACCCCGTGAAAGTAACTAAATTGAGTGTTGGTATCGACCTCTATTCCATGCTGTTATCCGTCCCTTCCTATCAGTCCCGGAGGAATTTATGACTTCTATCCTATAAGGGATGTTCTAGGCAGACCCTCAGGTTTGAAGGAAAAATATTAAGGCGACAGATAAGAACATGTAGGATTGCAATTAGGGGGAAACACAAAAAAGCAGAGAAGAGGCACAAGATACCTCCACAGGTAATGCAAATAGGCAGCATGACTCATACACAGTTAAGGTCTTTTGATTCAGATCCTAAAACATGGTATCTAAATGATAATAACAAAGACAAATTTATTGCATAATTCAAGAGGAAGTCTTAATCAGGCTTGCCTACTGGTTTTAAACATGTTGACAGTTGAACACTAATCACAAAGGACAGTTCTGGTTTTATTTCTTTATGGGTGATTACCTAAGACTTGCCTAGGCGGGGGACAGTGTATACTAATTATCTGAATTGTTAGAAGGACTGTTGCAAATTATTAACTACACATGTTGTTCTAGATTTTTCAAAACACAAAATTGTTGCCAGTTGTTTTAGAGAAACTGAGTGAAGTGTTTAATGCCTTTTACATGCACCAGTAGTTAGACTAGGTGTTGTTAAGCGAGTATGAATGAAATCCTAAAGTATGGTGTCTAATGCACAGGTAGGGATGCAGAATGATGCATATGCAGAATCCTAAGAAGGATTTCTAAATGCTCACAACATGATGCATGATTTCAGAATATGCTAGAGTGGCAGTTTATTTTAGTGTTGTTTATCCTAAACAGGATCTCTAAGTGTACATGGCAGCGTAGAGCATGATTGCAGATGATACCAATTATTAGTAATTATTTACCCTATCACAGAATTTTTCTAAGTGATGAATGACAGTACTGAAACAAGATGCTGAAACAGTGTTCATAAAGCCTAAATAGCATGATTTCGAATGCATGATATGCTATGCACATATTGATCCTAAACATGATTTCTATTGCGAAATAAGGAATGTAAATCTAATAGCATGGTTTCTACCCTTTAATATTTATAACATGCATAACTACCCTTTTCACTATCCATCCCCAATTGAGTTGTTTACAACAATTATTACAGGCCATTTACATGAATTACACAACTGAATAAAGAAAAGAATAAGTTATACTATAGGGAGCCTACTGATAGGCCCAGAATCTCTAGAATGCCTCATTGCCATTCTATTCACAACCTTTCACATGATCCAGGTGTGTCAGAGTTCCCTAAGGATCTCAAAGGATCCCGAGCAGTGCTCGCCCCCAGATTTCATAGCCAAGATGGAGTAAGTGCAGTGTGGAAAGGCCAGATCTTGTGTGTCAAAGTTCAGAGGAAGGTCAAGGTTCCCGAGGCAATGCTCACACAAGAGGGGCAGAACCTAATGTCTAAGAGTATAGTGGAAGTGCTCATAGTTTTGAAAAGATCAAGTAGGAAAACAAATTTTGAAAATAACTTGTTTGAAACAAGTTTTGAAAATAACTTGTTTGAAACAAGTTTTGAAGAACAAGAGTTTTACTTAGTGAAAACAGTTTGAAAGGGAAGAGGGTAAGACAATCAGAGTCTAAGGATCATAACAGTACACATCGAGCAAGAAACAAGAACCAAATCAGTTTAACACTCACAAGCAGGGACTGAGGGGTAGGGGACAAGTATGAAACACATAGGTATAGATTTGCATACAAGTTAGCACCAAATAAGTACTAAGGTATTACAACACTTAACAACCACGGAAGCAGTTTCTTCATAAAGAGGTTTAGGCCAGAAACTAACAGAATCAGACTGAGGGGTGTGCTACGGGAGATAACATGCTGAATCTAAGGGAGGATAGGACAACTTAACAATCGTACTAGTAGAGTGAAAGTAGACATGCTAATTACAGGGTACACTACATAACCATAAGTAAAAGCATAGTAGAAACAAAAGGAATTGCAATATTAAAAGAGGCATGTTGTTTTTGATGCTTTAAGTTAAACTGAAAAACATACCAGTTAAATGAAAGAATAAGTGCAGAATGAGGAGCAGTAGAGAGAAGAACAGTAGAGTGCAGAGGAGTAGAGTGTATAGTTGTTCAGTCTTGTCTTGGCTTGGATCCCAAGTTTTGAATCTGCTCTATGATCATGCTCATGGGGTGGTGGAACAAATCTGCCTGGCCCAATAAAACAAAGTAGTAATCTTCACTTCTTGGCCTTCCGATGAGATGTGTATTCCCGACTTTCTGGCACGAAGAATTCCAGAATGTAGGCATCTTGTTCTTTATTCCTTGGATCCTCAAGTAGTTCAGGTGACTCTATTTTCATATCATCATCCAAACACAATGTGAAAAAATGGTTGGAGTGTGTACCAACATCCTCAACACTAATGACACTAGATTCAACAAAATATGTATCATCAATGTCCTTGGTTAACTCTAGTATATTTTCTACCACATCGACATCCTCAAAATCTAGTCTGGCCTTCTCCACTAGCAATTCCTGTACGTCATCATCCATGGATTCTTTGTTCTTATTAACCAGATAAGGTGGCAGTGGTTTCAGTTCCAAACTGGGTTGTTCTTCAATAGATAGCCTGGCCGGCGGCCTCTCTCTTTCCTCTAAGTATAATGACTCAAACTCGAGAGCCTTTGGCGATACCCCTTTTTCATCAAGNGCATCATCTTTTTCCGGGATCACGTTCACAGCATCAATAAGAGAGCAGTTGGCGAACTCACTTGGTCGCCTCATAGACTTCTGCACGTTGAAAGTGATTTCTTCATCATTGAGTCTCATCTTAAGTTCACCAGTCTCAATCTTGATAAGGGCTCTGCCTGTGGCCAAGAATGGCCTTCCCAAGATTATGGGAATTTCCTCATCCACTTTACAATCAAGTATCACAAAATCAGTAGGGAACACAAACTTCCCCACTTGCACCAATACATCGTCCAGAATGCCTGACAGCCTCTTTACCGTCTTGTCAGCTAGCTGCAATAACATTGAAGTTGGTCTGGCTCTACCAATCCCCAGTCTTTTATATATGGCCAGCGGCATCAGATTAATGCTGGCCCCCAAGTCACATAGAGCTTTGGCGAAAGCTAAGTTGCCAATGGTACAAGGAATTGTAAAACTCCCTGGGTCAGACAAGTTTTCAGTAATAGGACGCGTCACCACCGCACTACAAGCCTGAGTAAGGGTGACAGTAGCCAGATCTTGGAAGTCAAATTTTCTGGACATCAAGTCCTTCATCATTTTAGCGTAACCAGGCATTTCCTTCAACGCATCAATCAATGGGATATTTACCTGTATTTGCTTTAGCATGTCCAAGAACTTTTTGTACTGTTCATCCTTTTGGTATTTGACCAGCCTCTGAGGGAATGGAGCTGGCGGTCTCTTTTTCCCAGTGAATTGGGACTTTTCTTTCTCAGCTACCACCTCAACTACCGGCTCCTGGGCTATCTCCACTTCTTTTTCAGTCTCACTCTGTGCATTGGGTCCTCCTTCAGTAGGTTGCACTGTTACCTTGGTCAAGTTTGTTGAATCATAAAGTTCAATCGGCATGGGTGCTAGTGTCTCGGCCTTCCTCCTTTCACGAGCTCTCTCCAGTTCCAAGTCTAAGTCCCTGCCATTGCAGAGAGTCACTGCCATCAGCTACCTTGGGCCCTGGTCCGCAGGATTTACCTGAGTATCTGCAGGCAATGTCCCACGAGGACGATTGTTCACTGCCATAGATATTTGTCCCAACTGTACTTCAATATTTTTAATAGCTGCATCATGTACATCTACTTTCTCACTGATTTTGGCATTTGACCCAATAACCTGTTGCATCATAGCTTCTAACCTGGAAAACCCATCTTCTTCCCTTCCCCCCTATTGATGCTGCGGAGGGTAGTATGCTAGTTGTTGATTCTGATGGTTATAACCTCTTGGCCTCTGATATGGTGCTGCATTACCTTGTGGTCTCATGACACCCATATTCCTACTGTTCTGATGTTCGTGAGGTGGTCTATGCGGTTGAACTTGCTGACCCTAGTTCTGCCTCCCTTGTCTCTGGCCTCCATAATTCGACACATAATCCATATTTTCTGGATAAGGAGGGTGATGTCATTCTGCATTCCACTGAGTACCAAATGGTTGACTAATGCAAGATGTGCATAAGCCCCCATTGGTTGTATCTGCGATGTGTACCTGCTACTTTTGCCCTGATTCCTCCACGTTCTTAGTTAGTATGCTCATCTGTGTTATCAAGGTGGCCACGTTCTCTGCAATAGTTTTGGATAGATCGAATGGCACTGAATGAACTATAGGAATAATGGGTGCATTCCTTGTTGTCCATCCTAAATTCTGTGCCATTTTATCATGTAATATCTGACTCTCTCTCCAAGTTTGCTCAAGAATGCTCCACTAGATGAAGCATCAACATTTTCCTTTACAGTATCAGCCAGACCCATATAAAAATGTTGTCCCAACATCTGCTCCAGAATACCATGATGTGGACAGATAACCAACATTCCCTTAAATCGTTCCCATGTCTCCTGCAATGTTTCAACTGGTTTCTGTCTGAAGCTCAAGATTTCATCAATTTGTTGAGCAGTCTTGTTGGGTGGATGAAACTTGTTCACTAATTGCTTAACTAACTCCTCCCATGTGGTAATGGAATTGATGGGGAGTGAGTTTAGCCAAGTCTGGGCAGCTCCAGTCACTGAGAATGGAAATAACAACAGTTTTATTGCATCCTGAGTGACGTTTGGCTGCCTCTGTGTTTTGCAAATTGACAGGAAATTCTTCAAATGCTATTGGGGTTCTTCGATGTATGACCCTGATAATAGTCCCTTGTTCTACAACAAGTGCAGCATATTATTTGTAATCTGGAAGGGCTCGGCTTGTAT
Organism: Nicotiana paniculata; assembly: GCA_005239505.1. Lineage (NCBI taxonomy): Eukaryota > Viridiplantae > Streptophyta > Magnoliopsida > Solanales > Solanaceae > Nicotiana > Nicotiana paniculata. The sequence goes on along the minus strand of ML333075.1, from coordinate 3,165 downwards.
ATGAGGGACTAGTATCGCAGTGGCCAAATTCTCTATCGTGAGTTGTGCGCAGTCATATAAAGGAGCCTCTGCCCCTATTTGAGCGACTGGGTCTACCACACCATCCCCATTGTTGTTCCTGTTGTTTGGATCTTCCATGTCGGGTTCAAGTTGTTCAATTGTTGGTTGTTGTTTGCTTTTTCGGTTGGCCCGATTTAGGGCCTTAAAAACTTTCTCGGGTTCTGATAAGGCTTCAACTACTTCACCAGTTCTCGATGAGTTTCTAGGCATGCATCTGTACAACCAAGTTAGCAGACGTTAAATTTTCAGTGTATAAATGAAAATTGAAGAAAATTGACTATATTTCAGAATTTTGTATTTCTTCCAACTTCAATTGATAACACCGTTAATTCCCCGGAAACGGCGCCAAAATTTGATCACGCTCAACTATGTCTTATAGAAAGACTAAACAGGCGCTGCAAATATAATCCGGGGTATTACGCCCAGAGTCGATCCCACAGGGAATTTACGTATCAATCAAGTCGTCAGAATCGCAACTTTTACTTAATCAATTCTCTCAAGACTTTTAAATATAAATTGGTGATGTTTTACTATTTCTACTGACAAAAATAATAAACTAACGATTAACTAGATATGGTGTAAACAATTATAATAAAGGTCTAAGGTTATGGTTTCCCCTGTTGGTGAACTTCCTTCTCAGATACTTCTTATAGTTTAGATTAGTTGTCTCTATCAATCATGAACACTCTATCTACCATAAATCTCTCTCAAGTAATTATGATAATTTACTAGACGCATTCTCTCAAGTTACGCTAGCTAGATTGCACTACAGTTCACTTTAGATTGCACCCGAAGTATCGTTGTCTAATCCAACTTCTAAACCCTCGGTTATGACTTTCGTCTATACTCCAGGGGTGATGTTGTTCAAACAACTACCTAAATATGAACTCTCTCTCTCAAGTAGATACATAATAAATAGGAACAGCTAATTGAGGGCCCTTCAATCAACTACAACAAGAACGTAGTTGAACAAATAGAG
>ML333071.1:0-160451 GCA_005239505.1 Nicotiana paniculata | reverse complement strand
AGATGAGCTTTACGGTTGTAATAACGCTCTATGATTTGTTTTTGAGCTTCCATCCGTATCAATACTGCTTCTCTCCGTGTTTCGAGCGGGTCCAAGTTGATCCTTAGTTCGTCGTCGTTTTCACCTTCCGTGGCTGTTGAGAACCTTATGCTTGGTTCGCCAATCTCCACAGGTATTAAGGCTACTGAGCCATAAACACGTGCGAACAGAGTTTATCCCGTAGCTATTTTTGAGTTTTTTCTGTATGCCCATAGTACCGCTGGTAATTTATCAGGCCAGTTTCCTTTGGCTTTATTTAGCCGCTTCTTTAGATTCTTGATGATGACCTTATTTGTTGATTTAGCTTGACCGTTAGCCACGGGGTGGTACAACGTTGAAGTGATCCTCTTGATTTGCCAACTTTCGAAGAATTACGTGATTTGTAAGCCTAGGAATTGTGGGCCATTATCACATACGATTTCCTTTGGTATTCCAAAGCGAAATATTATGTTTCCCCATAAGAAACTTTTAACTTACTTTTCTCGTACTTGTTTGAACGCCTCTGCCTCTACCCATTTTGTAAAATAGTCGGTTATTACGAGTAAAAACGTTACCGGTCCTTTAGCTGTGGGTAAAGGTCCTACTATATCCATCCCCCATTTCTTGAAAGGCCACAGGGATATTATTGGATGTAATTATTCCGCTGGTCGATGCATGTTATTGGCAAACCTTTGGCATCTGTCACATTTGGATACGAAATTCTCGGCTTCTTCTTCCATCTTAGGCCAATAGTATCCGGCTCTGATTAGTGTTTTCACTAAGGATCTTGCCCCTGAGTGATTTCCACAGTGTCCTTCGTGGACTTCTTTCATCACAAATTCCGTTTGGTTAGGCCCAAGGCATTTAGCTTGGGGTCCTCCGAACATCTTGCGATAAAGTAAGTTGCGAATAAGGAAGTACCGTGCAGCTTTGCGGCGTAGTGCTTGACCCACTTTCCTGTCTTCAGGTACGGTGACATTCTGAGAAAAGTTAAGAATTTCGTTTCTCCAGTCCCATGTTAGGTTGTTGAAAGTTACCTCATTCCTGTCCTGGTCTATTATTGAACGAAATAGTTGAACGACAATTGTATTATCTTTGTTCGTTATTTCCGTGACTGATGTGAGGTTAGATAATGCATCTGCCTCCACATTTTCCTCTCTAGGTATTTATACTACCTTCCATGTTTTGAATTGTCTCACGAGCTCTCGTGCTTTTTCAAGATACTGTTGCATTCTAGTTTCTCGAGCGATGTAAGTTCCATGTATTTGATTTACTACTAGTTGGGAGTCGCTGTTGATCATAATTTGCTCGATTGAGAGCTCACGTGCAAGTTCAAGCCCTGCAATAACAGCTTCGTACTCTGCTTCATTGTTAGTGATAGGATAACACTTTATAGCTTGTCGTGTCTTTTCACCCGTGGGTGATATTAAGACTATGCCTAAGCCAGCACCTTTTACATTTGAAGAACCATCAGTGAACAAGGTCCACAGGCCTGGATTAACACCGTTAAAGAGTTGTAACTCTTTTTCTACTTCAGATACAATGCCATTACTAAAGTCAGCAACAAAATCAGCTAGTATTTGAGACTTAATTGCAGTCCTAGGCTGATAAATTATCTCATGCTCACTTAGTTCTATGGCCCACTTGGCTAATCTTCCTGATAATTCTTGTTTATGAAGAATATTTCTTAAAGGATATGAAGTCACAACAGTGATTGGGTGGCATTGAAACTAGGGTCGTAATTTTCTAGATATCATTATTAAAGCTAAAGCTAACTTTTCCAGATGTGGATATCTAGTCTCAGCATCTAGCAAAGTTTTACTTACACAATAGATAGGTGATTGTTTACCTTTTTCTTCTGTTACCAATACTGCACTTACAACAATTTCTGAGACACCCAGGTAGATGTACAATCTTTCCCCTTCTTTTGGCTTTGAAAGTAGTGGTTTCGATAGATAAATCTTCAGGTTCTTGTGGGCTTGCTGACATTCTTCAGTCCATTCGAACTGATTCTGTTTTTTGAGAACTGAGAAGAATTTAAAACTTTTTTCGGAAGATCTAGAAATAAACCTCCCCAGAGCTGCTATTCTTCCTGTCAATCTTTGAACCTCCTCTTTATTTTTTAAAACATCAGGTATTTCCTCTATGGCTTTAATTTGAGCAGGATTTACCTCTATTCCTCTGTTTGATACAAGGAAACCCTAAAATTTGCCTGATTGCACTCCAAAAGCGAATTTCTCTGGATTCAACTTCATATTTTACCTGCGTAAAATATCAAAAGCAGTAGATAGGTGCTGGAAATGGTCTTGTGCTTGTGTTGATTTTACCAACATGTCATCGATGTGCACCTCCATCGTTTTTCCCAAATGTTCTTGGAACATCTTGGTCACTAGACTTTGACAGGTGGCTCCAGCGTTTTTAGGCCAAAAGGCATGACTTTATAACAATAAGTTCCCCTATTCGTGATAAATGAGGTTTTTTCCTTGTCTAAAGGATCCATTTTAATCTAATTATAACCAGAATATGCATCTAGAAAGCTTAATAGTTCATGACCTGCGGTAGCATCAATCATTTGATCTATATGAGGCAATGTGAATGAATCCTTGGGGCATACTTTGTTTAAATCAGTATAATCTATGCATACTCTCCACTTGCCATTTTCTTTAGGTACTACCATGGTGTTTGCCAATGTCACGCCCCGAAATCCCACCGTCGGGCCGTGATGGCATCTAACGTTGAACCCGCTAGATAAGCCAACGTGTATAGCTAAACTAGCATAATAACCTCAGTTTAACATAATAAACTAAAACAGTTCACAATTAAATAACGGAAATAAATACGGTTTCCAGCTAAGTAAGGACAACATAATACAATGACGCATAAATTTCCCAAAACCTGGAGTCACAAACTCACGAACTGTCTATAAGAGTGCTAAATATAAGTCTGAAAGGAAATACATGACTGTCTCTGAAATTAGAGGAAAAACAAGACAGAAGCGAAGACATAGGGATGGGAGAGACGCCAAGGCCCACGAACGCCAGCGGGTATACCTTGAAGCCTCTAGGATAAGATGGAAGACACTCCCACTAATGATGTCCTCCGGGTCTGGCTGCATAATCTGCACGACATAAAGAAGTGCAGGTGTAGCATCAGTAAAACCGACCCCATGTACTGGTAAGTGCCTAGCCTAACCTCGGCAAAGTAGTGACGAGGCTAAAACCAAACTACCAAATGAACATGTGCAGTTCAAATAAACATATATACAACAGATAAGACATATAGAGAGAAAACAATTAATAAAGGAAGGGGAACATGCTGTGGGGAGATAACAATTTCATATAGGAAATCTCAAATAAGGAAAAGAACAATAAAGCCAGAATATCAATAAGGACCAGAAATCACAAACTTGCACGGCATCACCCTTCGTGCTTTTACTCTCGTCCTCACTATGCAATGTATAATGTAATCAATGTAAATCATGGCACGACATCACCCTTCGTACTTTTACTTTCTTTCCTTACCTTATAATCAATGAATATCGGTACGGAATGGTACATCGTACGGCATAACATCACCCTTCGTGCTTTACACTCTTTCCTCACAATATCAACAATGCACGACATCACTCTTCGTGCTTTAGCACTATTGCTCACCCAAATAGCAATCACAAGAAAAGGCAAGGGAGTAAACATAATAGAAATAGTAATCTCAACAAGGGAAAAATAACAACAATCTCAACATCCCAGCAATGGAGACAATCTCAAAAAATTCACGACATCACCCTTCGTGCTTTAACACTCTTCCTCACCCAAACAGAAATCACAAACAAGGGAAAGGGATTAAACAGAATAAAATAGAAATCCCGGCAAGGGAACATCAATTAAACAATTAAATCCCGGCAAGGGAACAATAGCAGCAATCTCAACATCCCAGCAAGGGAGATAATCACTAAAAGCAACAATGACCCGACAAGGGTAAATTTTAGTAAATCATTCTCTTTCTTTCACTTTCATTTCATAATTTACTCTATTGCTTAAGCCAATGCTCCAAAGGAGTTTTAAAGATTACAATTCCTTTCACATGCTCTTTACAACATATAGAAATCATCAATTAAGCATGAAAATTACAACAAAGTCGGAATATTCGCAATATAGGGACTCACGGTCATGCTAGACACCAATGTATAGATACTTGTCACCATGCCTATACATCGTATTTGACAATTAGCACGTAGCAATTAATACTCAACTCCTATTCCTTCAAGCTAAGGTTAGACCAAACACTTACCTGGGGTCCAAAGTATAGCAATAAACCCTCTAACACCGCCTTTCCTTTAGAATTCAACTCCGGAACGGTATTATCTAGACATAATCAACTCAAGTATATCAATAAGGATTCAATGATTCAATTACATAGCCTAATTATCCATTTCCTAGCATTCATCCAAAAATACCAAAATTCGACCCCGGGCCTGCTCGCTCGGATTCCTATAATTCTCGAAGGGAACACTCACCCAAAGCCTAAGGATCATTAATATACAATTCTTACTTGATTTCATGGCCAATTCACAGAAAATTCTCAATGATCACAAGTTCTAGGTTACTACCCAAATTCTTGAATTTTTGCACTAATTTATGTAGTTAATTAAGCTAGAATCCATGCATGAAGCTAATTTCTAAGTAGAGTTCACTTACCTTAGAAGACCTGGTTGTTAGTCCTTAACAATGGAAGAAAATCGCCCAAGGAAGAAGAAGGAAATGAGAAAAATGAATTTAAAACCCGTGTATAAAACACACTGCCTGAACAGTGATTCCGCACCTCCGGCTCTGGGGACCGCACCTGCGGTCTCGCACTTGTGGAAATGGGCTTGGGAACCTGGGCCCGCACCTGCGAAGTGGAGACCGCACCTGTGATCTCGCACCTGCGAGAAATGTTCCGCACCTGCGATAATTGGCCAGGCCATTGGTGATCGCACCTGCGATGCTGGGGACCGCACTTGCGATCTCGCACCTGCGATGCTGGGGACCGCACCTGCGGTCACACCAGAACAAGTGCACCAGCAGCTATGTTTGCTGGTTTTTAGCCCCGTTAGGTGCCCGGAAGGCACCTGGGCCCACCCGAGCCCTAGTCCAAATATACCAACGAGTCACAAATCATAATACGGACTCGCTCGAGCCTTCGGAACACCCAAAACAATGCTAAACTCAAAATCACACCCCAAACCCCAAGAACCAAACTTAGAAACTTTAAGTTTTCTAGACTTCGCTAACAACGTGCCGAACTGACCTATACAATTCGAAATGACGCCAAATTTAACAAATAACTCACACAGCATCCTACGAACTTAACCGCGCGATCAAATCACGAACATCACATCAAAATAACGAATTTAACCTCAAAATCACTAGTTTTTCTTCAAACCTCATAAACTTTCAAATTTAGAGTTTTAAGTCCGAAACACGTCAAACGACGTCCAATTTCAACCAAACTTCACAGAAATATCTTAAACCACATATAAGACCTGTACCGGGCGCCGAACCAAAATACGGGCCCGATACCATCACTTCCTAATCAGATTTCATTTTCAATTTCCTTAAATATTTTTGGAAAAAAAGTTTACTCAAAAATTCATTGCTCGGGCTTGGGACCTCAGAATTCGATTGCTGGCATACGCCTAAGTCCCATATTTTCCTACGGACCCTCCGGGACCGTCAAATCACGAGTCCGGGTCCGTTTACCAGAAATGTTTACCGGAGTCAAATTTACTCATTTTAATATAAAATCTTAGCATTTTTCAGTGAATTTCAATTTAAGATGTCCGGCTACGCGCCCGGACTACACACGCAATCGAGGCAACTACATATGAGGTTTTCAAGGCCTCAGAAGTACGAAATGAGCAATAAAATAGGTGATGACCCTTTGGGTCGTCACATTCTCCACCTCTAAAACAACCGTTCGTCCTCGAACAGACAGAAGAAGGAAGTATCTGAGTCGGGGAATAAATGAGGGTAACGGCTCCGCATATCGGACTCGGACTCCCAGGTCGATGCCTCAAGAGGCTGACCTCTCCAGTGAACACGAACAGAAGGGAAACTCTTGGATCTCAACTGACGAATCTGCCGGTCTAGAATAGCTACCGGCTCCTCCTCATAAGATAAGTCCTTGTCCACCTGGACAGTGCTGAAATCTAACACGTGGGCTGGATCGCTGTGATACCTCCGAAGCATAGACACATGAAAATCTGGATGTACGACTGATAATCTAGGCGGCAATGCAAGTCTATAAGCCACCTCTCCTACTCGATCAAGAATCTCAAACGGACCAATGAACCTAGGGCTAAGCTTTCCCTTCTTCCCAAATCTCATCACGCCCCTCATAGGCGATACTCGGAGCAATACTCGCTCACCAACCATGAAAGCCACATCTCGAACCTTACGATCTGCATAACTTTTTTGCTTGGACTGAGCTGTACGAAGCCTATACTGAATGATCCTGACCTTGTCCAAAGCCTCATGAACCAAATCTGTACCCAATAACCGAGCCTCTCCCGGCTCAAACCATCCAACCGGAGATCGACACCGCCTACCATATAAAGCCTCATAAGGAGCCATCTGGATACTCGACTGGTAGCTGTTGTTGTAGGCAAACTCTGCTAAAGGCAAGAACTGATCCCATGATCCTCCAAAGTCAATAACACAAGCTCAGAGCATATCCTCCAATATCTGAATAGTCCGCTCGAACTGCCCATCCGTCTGAGGATGAAATGCTGTGCTCAACTCCACCTAGGTTCCTAACTCTCGATGAAATTCCCTCCAGAAATGCGAGGTAAACTGCGTGCCCCTGTCCAAAATGATAGATACCGGCACACCGTGAAGGCAAACAATCTCCCGGATATAGATCTCAGCTAAACTCTCTGATGTAAAGGAGACTGCCATAGGAATGAAATGCGCTGACTTGGTCAGCCTATCAACAATGACCCAAACTACATCGAACTTTTTCCGGGTCAACGAAAGTCCAGTAACGAAGTCCATAGTGATCCTCTCCCACTTCCACTCGGGAAGCTCAATCCTCTGAAATAAGACACCAGGCCTCTGATGCTCATACTTAACCTGTTGACAATTCAAGCACCGCGCCACATATGCCACAATATCCTTCTTTATTCTACCCCACCAATAATGCTGCCGCAAATCCTGATACATCTTTGCGGCGCCCAGATGAATAGAGTACCGGGAATTATAGGCATCCTCTAAAATCAACTCTCGAATCCCATCAACATTGGGCACACAAACTCGCCCCTGCAATCTCAAAACACCATCATCATCTAAGGTCACATGCTTGGAACCTCCGTGCTACACCGTGTCTCTAAGGACACACAAATGGGGATCATCAAATTGCCGATCACGGATACACTCCAATAATGAAGAACGAGTGACCGTACAAGCCAACACTCGACTAGGTTCAGAAATATCCAACCTCACAAATCGATTGGCCAAAGCCTGAACATTCAAAGCAAGCGGCCTCTGACTGACTGGAATAAAAGCAAGACTGCTCATACTAGTTGACTTCCTACTCAAAGCATCGGCCACCACATTGGCCTTCCCCGGGTGATATAAGATGGTAATATCATAATCCTTCAACAACTCCAACCACCTCCTCTGCCTCAAATTCATCTCCTTTTGCTTGAACAAGTACTGAAGACTCTTATGATTCGTGAACACCTCACACGCCACGCCATACAAATAGTGCCTCCAAATCTTCAATGCGTGGACAATGGCTGCCAACTCCAAATCATGCACTGGATAGTTCTTCTCGTAAATCTTCAACTGCCTAGAAGCATAATTAATGACCTTGCCATCCTGCATCAACACTGCACAAAGCCCAATACGAGAAGCATCGCAAACTGTATAAGGCCCTGAACCTGTGGGAAAAACCAATACCGATGCCGTAGTCAGAGCTGTTTTGAGCCTATGAAAGCTCACCTCACACCCGTCCGACCATCTGAACTGGGCACCCTTCTGGGTCAACCTGGTCATCGGGGCTGCAATAGATCAGAACCCCTCCACGAACCGATGATAGTAGCCTACCAATCCCAAGAAACTCCAAATCTTTGTAGCTGATGCTGGTCTAGGACAGTTCTTGACTGCCTCAATCTTCTTTGAGTCAACCTGAATACCCTTTGCTGATACGACATGACCCAGAATGCAACTGAACTCAACCAGAACTCACACTTTGAAAATTTTGCATAAAGCTGACTGTCCTTCTGAGTTTGAAGAACCACCCTGAGATGCTGCTCGTGCTCTTCCTGGCTGCGGGAGTATATCAAAATATCATCAATACAGACTATCACGAACGAGTCCAAATAAGGCCTGAACACCCGGTTCATCAAGTCCATAAAAGTCGTTGGGGCATTTGTCAGCCAACCAGTTAGGGTACGTTACCTCTAGTATCGAACCAATCTTCAAGAGTTTCTGTACCTCTTCGTCGATCACTTGGTTATTGAATGGTCCTTGCTTTCTTTTCTTCTGCTTAACAGGTACGAAGGATAGATTTTCGTTTAGTTTATGAGTCATCACTTCTGGTGGGATACCTGTCATATGTGAGTGGGACCACGCAAAACAATCTGCGTTAGCCTTTAAATAATCAATTAACTTATCTCTTCGAGTGGGGCTTAGCCTCGTGCCTACATACACTTTTTGCTCAGGTTTTTGTTCAGATAACGGAACAACTTCGAGATCCTCCGTAGTTGTTTTGATTTGCTCATATTCCTCCAGTTCATGAATGACGTCCGGTCTGGAATCCACATCTGTGTGATATAGTACACCTTCTGTGGTAATTTTACTCTTCTGCTCGTAAGTATTTTCTTTCGTGCCTGTTTCAGCAATAATATCTTCCGTACCTATTTGGGCAGTAACTTTTTCCATGTCTGTTCGGGCGGTGTTACCTGTTTAGGAGATTTCCTTATCTCGTAATTCTTCCACTTCTATTTTCTTGTTGTAGTGTACCACATAATTTATATTTTTTGTGGTCTGCTGATCTCATTTGATTCGTTGAATCCCCCATTCAGAGGGAAATTTAATTACCTGATGCAACGTGGAGGGTATCGCTTTCATGTCATGGATCCATGTCCTTCCAATGATCACATTATAAGCCATGTGAGTATCTATTACTTGGAACCTAGCTATTTTGATCACCCCCTCAGCATAGGTGTTAAGCTCAATTTCTCCTTTTGTTATAACCGTAGAGTTATCAAACCCGGATATGGCTCGTGCTTTTTGGATTACTTGATTCCTCAGTAGCATTTATTCCACGACTCTTAGCAAAATGATATTGACTGAACTGCCTGGATCAATCAACACTCTTTTCACATTAGTTTCATGAATAAGTAGAGATATTACCAGAGCATCATTGTGCGGAATCATTAATCCGTTGCTATCTGCATCATCGAAGGTTATATCGTCCTCTCCACGAGCGCGTTTCCCGTGTGTAATTGTGAACTTTGTGGTTTTTTTGCAAATCATTCCGTTTACTTCTTCACCTCCGTCTATTACGTTACGGTTCGTTTTGTAGATGGAGGCTTTGGGGGCTCCTGCCTGTTCCTCATGTATGCCTGTTTACCTTTATCACTAAACAATTATGCTAAATAGCCTTGTTTTAACAAATTTTCTACTTCTCCTTGTAGAAATCTGCAATCCGCAGTTTTATGCCTATGATCATTGTGAAATTAACACCAGTGATCTGGGTTTCTTCTACTTGGATTTGACCGCATCTCTTTGGGTCATTTGACCTTGTCTCCCATGTTTTTCAATATTGAGACAAGTTCAGTAGTACTTACGTTAAAGGTATGATCCCCAATTTGGGTACTACCTCTAGGTCGTTCATCTCGATCTTTTCTAGATCTAGACGAGGATGGGATTACATCTCTTCCTTGTAGTCTATAGTCCGACCTAGTATTTTTGAACCTGGGCGGATATCGCGTCCCGAGGGTCCTAAGTAAGGATCGTACCTGTTTTTACCTAATATTCTATCTGATTCAGGTTGTCTGGATCTGGAATGATCTTCATCTCTCAAACGAGCAATGATATCTTCTTCTATTCTGAGTTTAGTACTGTACCTGTTATATACATCGTTCCACGTTGTGGCGGGGAATTCTCTTAGATTCTCCTTAAGTAGCCTGGTGGCTTCTCAGCTTTTATCATTCAAATTTCTTGCAAATGCCATGGCTGCCCAATTATCAGGCACCCTGGGTAACTGCATTCTTTCTCGTTCAAACCTATCTACAAACTCACGGAGTAATTCCGTACCTCCTTGTTTTATTTTGAATATGTCTTCCATTCTTTTCTCAACTTTTTGTGCGCCAGAGTGTGCTTTTATAAATGAATCTGCAAGCTCAACAAAAGAGTCAATAGAATTTTCAGGGAGAAGAGAATACCAGGTTAGAGCCCCTTTGGTGAGTGTTTCCCCAAATTTTTTGACAAGGACTGATTCAATCTCTTATTTCGTTAAGTCGTTGCCTTTTACCCTAGTTGTGAAAGCAGTCACATGGTCGTGTGGGTCAGTTGTTCCATCATATTTGGGAATGCAGGCATTTTAAACTTCTTGGGTATAGGAAAAGGTGTCGCACTAGGATTCCACGGTTGTTGAGAATATCTATAAACATCGATGCCTTTGATAACAGGTGGTACACCAGGAATTTGTTCGATGCGATCGTTCTGCTCCTTCATCTGTTTCTGCATGGTTAACAGCAAATTTTGTAATTCTGAGTTATTAGATATACCTGGTCTTGTTTCGAGAGATTCATTAGGAGTATCTCCTCTTCCTGAGTTTGCCAACCCAGATTGAGGATTTTCCATGGTGATAGTGTTATTGGGGGGTGGCATTGGCGGTGTAGGCAACGCTGCTAGTAATCCTCTCGCAAATTCCTGCAAAGCTTGGCTCACATACTCTGCAATCATTTGCTTTACATGATCTTGTTCCACAGTTTGATCATTATTAGTTGTTATAGGATCTTTCTGGGGATCGTTCCCTTGAACCACGTGGGATTCCTGAAGGTGATGGAACTGGGGTTCCACTTCTTTGCTGGCTGTTGTCGTTGGGGTTTGACATAATTAAAAGGTATCACTTGGAAAGTAAACAAAGATTATCAGATTCCTGGTAACGGAACGAATTTGTTTAACCAAAGAATTAGAACCTTTGACTAAAGCTTATTTTTAAGATGAATACGGGTTACTGATAACCGAGATAATGGAAAAATGAATAATAGACAATATTACAGAAATAAAAGATCGAAGTTGATTGTATTTCGAGAATCAGATGCCTTTACAAGCTGTATTCCCCTCCCTTATATAGGAGATTCTTATAAAGTACAACTGCTGCTACGGTTACTCATTAACTAATTATGACATTAATGAGACGTTACAAAGGATAACGGTAAATAGGGGTTCAGTTACATAACGTTCGAGTAATCAATTGTGGGTTCGTGAATCTGCCCGTAGCTTTGTCTAGATTCATTGTGACCGTGCTTCTCTCCCGTTTTGATCAAATTGGACTTCCCGTGGCTGATAAGATCGTGGGTTTACTGAACCGTATCTCTTTGTACCGTACCTCTTCAAAGAGTTATTTCCAGCTATCGTGTTTTCCCGTGTCCACGTGACTAGATGAGTTGTCAAAAGCTGGCTTACGTGTGAAACACTTTTTTTACCAATACACCCATATCTCGGAACTCGACAAAAATCACAAAACTAGAATCCTTACACTATCACGAGTCCATACATACCAAATACACCAAAATCCGACAACAAATGGCCCCTCAAATCCTTAATCAAAGTCTCAAGTTTCCAAGTACTAACCCCTCAAATTACACCAAAATCATAAGAAATTGCCGTGTAACCTAGCATGCATATACCCGGGGGTGATCCCACGTCACCTTATCTCATATGGGTCCAATAGCTCAACATAGCTGAAATTTTGCAATCCAACCTAACCCATGAACCTTGGAATCAAATTTCCACTTCTGAAATAATTTATAACATCAAAATCCCATATCTATAAGCTGCATAAATCCGGACAAGTTGTACCAAACCTTTCCCGTAACCCAAGATGAAATCACATGATATACCACATCACTAAAATGCTCATAGCTAAAACTTCTAATCACCGCAGATGTTCAAGAAACCAAATGCTGGTAATAACCCTACTATCAAATAGAGACCCGTTCTAACACCTTCATATAGTGCCAATGATGAAAGAGAACACGCAGAAACCCCAAATCATTCGTCAACTCAACAAGTGATGGAACCCCCTCACCTCGACAGGAAAAATAGCAAAATTTCTAAGCCGATGAGCATCAATATCCACCATAATATACTACAACCAGATACGGTAGCACCCATTCCAGGTCCGACGACCTCATCTCATCTACCACAACCACTCTAGTGGCGGGACACATCAATACTGCTGAAAGCCACAACCCGTGCAGCCCGTGCACAATTATGCAACATCCCAAATGTACTCAAATCATGGAAAAGTGACTCCAATGAGAGAGATACACCGCAAGCTCACAAGTATCACCAAAACACAATGCTGAGAACCCATCACACATCGTAGAACCATAGCACACGAATTTAACTCGAAGGATCATACCTCCACATAACTTCGCTACAATGAGCGACCCTATCCAAACACTGATCCACATGAACTAGTTCAAGCCACCTTGCTCGAAATCAATAACCATGCGCAATTCGACATCAAGTACCCAGAGTGCATCGCCATAACCACGGGGAATCGGACGGTACCATGCCACACGAACCCGAAAGAACATGACCAATACTCCTCAATCCCTCAATACCGAAATTACTTACCTTACTCAAATTCCGGTATAAAGCCCCCATAGAACCGCACCATATGTGCATATAACCAACAATCACAACTCCTACTAACACCGAAGGGTAAATCATAGATCACTCCAGAACACGAATAAGCTCAATGATAATCGAATGGTACATCCCTCAACAATAGAAATTTGGAGTCAACAATTCTGACGCGGTGCAAAACACACACCCATACTGGGCCTACCAATGAAGCTTGAATCAACTCTGGTCACCCGCAATAGATAAATAACTCTCCAAAAGTTCACAATGACTGAATCATGGCACATACTAACATCTGACTAGCCTTTCTCACACCTTCACAGTCCACAACTACAAAGTAACCTATTCTTGAGAACTCTCAGCCTCGAAGTCCATGAAGCGCACGAATCACCATATCTGATCCCAACTCCACCGCTCAAATATATAACATACCTCTAATACTAAGCCATGCCATGAGGGATTCTTCTAAAATTATTCTGTGCCACCAAGAAAACTTGAATATCAGTAGTCGATCTAACACGAAAGTGCCACAATACCAATGAAGCACCCTTAACTCAAACACATTGCCCTTTCTGAAATGTATATCCTCATCAAGCCACACCAATTAGTGATATCATTTACCTAGTCATCTGAAACTGTCCATGATGCCTAAGAATTTATTACCCTTCTCCCAGAACTAAACCGTGACCTCACACATGAAAATATCAACCCTACACAACATACCGCATACACCATGCCATCCTATGATAAATATGGGAACTTCATAATCCATTTCTAGCCACAAGCAACTACGTATTCAACTATCCAAGAACTTTCCATTTGATTCCTTCTAGAAGAAAATCACTATACATTACATGCCCCTCATACCAGTAGAAATTATACACCTCTAACCGTGGTAGAATCCATCAAGGACTATCCGAATCCCATTTGCACAAAACCAAACCGTCTGGATTGAATCCTTCTAGTTCAACCAAGCTACGCAGGCTGTAAAAACCCAAGAACAATGCCCCAAATCACACATAGAACCTTACCACATCATGAGCACCCAAAGAACCGATCTTACTCATTACCATGCCAATCCAATCTATTACCAAGATGTCCTATTTTCTACGAGTTCCTTCTGAATTGCCTTCTAATTGATTCTTCTCCTCGCCATAGTACCAAAATCCTATACCAGAAATCACCACGCGAGACCCTAGCACAAAACCACATCGCCCTAAGGCTCATAAACCGCCGAATATCTTTTAAGCACCCTAAAGTACCACATCTCAGATACTTATTCTAAAGAGACTTTCGATGAATTTAATCTATTTTCCCTTTCATGATACCGGAATGTAGAATCATAACAATATAGAAATGCCATAAGTCTTGACACCTTCCACTTAAAATCTCAGTTTCTACCCAAAACACATCTTGAAGATTCCAATTGTTATACATAAACCTTGAATCCATCAGAATCATTCTCGAGACTCGCCCACTCTACGAAATTTTCAATTAACTAATCAAACAGATCGAACGGTCTGTGCCCCTATTAACACACCAACACCTAAGGGAGTAACCCACACTCCTAAACAACCAAGCAAGTTCCTGTTCCACACATACTACACCTTTTGCTGATACAACTCAATCATTCAATAGAACCCATTTTCCCATAGGGTATAATACAATACTCGAGTCAAGGGGGGTTCAAGTCCTTTGTAAGGTCATAACGGATTCACTAGAATACCTTGAACTGAAATCAACACAACACCTAATCGTGCAACTAACTTATCACTAAGAGACTCCCCACTTGGCTCAAAGCCATAGATCAAGACCAGAAATAACTCTCAATTCCCATACGCCATCACCGCCACCATACCGCAGTGAGGTTTAACTAAATCCTCCATAAGCTCATATACACAAACCATCTAATATCTCAAATCATCCACAAATCTTGCATTCACCATTGAAATCATAACACAACATGAAGATCCACTTCACTCCACAACTACACTACATGAGAGGTCCTTCAATGCACTCACAGCTCGAGGCCATAGGCCAACTCAAGATGGAAGTCAAACACTCAATGATTCTTGTTACATCTCTAGCCAATTCTTTTTGTAACAATCAAACAATATGAACACATCTCACCATCGAATCACACTCACCACATAGTCATCCAGTCATAAAATCCCACCAATAAGGTCACAAACGGACATATAAGTCCCAAATGCATGTGCTCACATAATTGAAATCTCAGCATCAAGCCATAGACAAAACCCTACTTCAAGTCCTCCATACTGGCCCATATCAATATGCAAAAGAAATAACATCTCGCACCTCATCCATGAAAATCACAAGCCATCGATGCACAACTGATACCGAGCACTTACGTGTGCATTCGAATACATGGAAGGTATTCAAAGAGTTACACTTTTGGATGAATAAATGAATTCACACGACAAGAATTCAAGAATGTGGGATTTTTTTTCCTAAGGGTTCCGCAGCCTCTAGAAGATAAGTACAGACGTCTCCGTACCGATCCACAAGACTCTTATAAACCTGCTAATGACTCGTGAGACCTATGTAACCTAGGCTCTGATACCAACTTGTCACGACCCCAAAACCAACCCGGTCGTGATGGCGCCTATCGTGGAACTAGGAAAGCCTACACTCTTAACCAATTCGATTTCTATCATGATAATATTTAAATATTACCCTTTTTCATCAGAGGAGAACCGAAATAAAAGATAGATTCAAACCCAAAATACTGTAAAAAGAGAAATCCAAAAATCTGGTGTCACTGAGTCATGAGCCAATACTATAACTGTTCCCAAAATTTAACAAGACAACTTTATCTGTAAATAATCAATGAAAATACACAAGGAAGATAGGGAAAGAGATAGGCGGGTCTGCGATCGCCAAGCAGCTACCTCGTCCTCTCCGAAAATGATCTGCAGCCAAAATGATCAACTGGCACTACCATGGCCAGGGATACCTAGATCTGCATACAAAGGTGCAGGGGGTAACTGTATTGGTAAAAAATAAACTTCACGCGTGTAATAATTTTGGTGACAAGGCAATCTACGTGGGTCAATGGAAACATGACAGCTGGTCAGAAGTTTAGAAAGATGTACTGGGCAAAGAGGAAGGGAATAACATGCACACAAGACAACATGCGGGAGTTCTAGTCCAATTGAGGAGTTGAAGAGACACGTTCAGAATGAACCAATGCAGAATAAAGGGAAAATTCAAAGGTCTCCAATCAATGAGCTAAACGTTACATAATCTTCACGCAACAATTACGATTACCAATTGTAACGTTACATTATATTCTCAATCATTAAGAAGAGTAGACGTTATATTAAGAAATTCCTTATAAAAGGGAGTAAAACCTCACTTGTATGGACACGTTCGAACCACTACTGAAATATACTTACTTTTATGCTGTCTTATTGCTTTCTTATTTACAAGTCTAAATCCTATTATTAGCTAATTTCTTTGGTTATCAGAAACCCGAGCACTTCTTAAAATAGCTTTGAATAAGAATACAATTATTTGGTTAAAAAAATTGGTTCCATTACCGAGAATCTGATAATCTTTATTTTTTCGCGAATAACCTTATCGAATCATGTCGAATACCAACGACAACAACCAACAAACAACTGGATCTCCAGTTCCATTGCCTCAGGGATCCCCATGAGGTTCATGGGACAACTCCTCAGAAAGATCTAAAACTCACAACAATGATCAAATTGAAAATGAGTAAACAGGAGAACAAGACCCTGTGAAGCAGTTGGTTGGTAAATATGTTAGGGAAGCTCTTCAAGCTTTCATGAGGGGGCTACCAACTGTGTCGCCTGTGCCTCCTCCAAGAAACACCGCGACTGTAGAAAATCCACAATCTGGAGTAGCAAATTCAGGAAGTAGAGGCACTCTAAATGAATCACTTGGAGGAAGACCAGGTATGTCTAATAATTCAGATTTACAATCTTTAATACTAACCTTGCAGAAACAGGAGAAGGAACAAAACGATCGCATCGAGCAAATTCCTGGAGTACCACCTGTCATTAAGGGTATTGATATTGATAAATATTCTCAACAACCCTGGAAGCCAAGTGCAGCACCTTCACCGGTTCCCAAGAAATTCAAATTGCCTGACGTACCAAAGTACGATGGGACAACTGATCCACGTTATCATGTTACTGCTTTCACCACAGGAGTAAAATGCAATGACCTGACTAAGCTAGAAATTAAATCCGTGTTGGTCAAAAAGTTTGGAGAAAAACTCATCAAAGGAGCATTAACATGGTATTCTCTGTTGCCCGTAAATTCTGTTGATTCTTTTTCTGAGCTTGCAGATTTGTTTATAAAAGCACATTCCGGTGCGCAAAAAGTGGGAAAGAGAATGGAAGACATATTCAAAATAAAACAGGGAGATATAGAGTTGCTTAGTGAATTCGTAGACAGGTTTCAACGTGAAAGGATGCTTCTACCAAGAGTACCTGACAATTGGGCAGCTATGGCCTTTGCCAGTAATTTGAACGATAAAAGCTCTGAAGCCACGAGGAGACTCAAAGAGAGCTTGAGAGAGTTCCCAGCTACGACATGGAACAATGTTTATAACAGGTACAACACCAAATTACAAATTGAGGAAGATACTATTGCCCAATCAAAAGCAGAAGACAGGATGAGTTCTAGACGCTCCGAATCAGAAAAGAGAACTGGAAAAAACAGGTACGATCCATACATGGGACCTTCGGGACGAGAGGCTCATTCCAAATTTGAAAACCCATGGTCTGATCACAGACCGTCGAATAAAGATTCGAGCTCATCATCATCAAGATCCAGAAAGGATCGAGATGAGCGAAACAAATGTAATACAAGAATTGGAGACTACAATTTCAATGTAAGTACTTCCTAATTAATTACAATATTAAGAAATACGGATGATAAAGTTCGATGGCCCAAAGAAATGAGATCAAATCCAAACAGAAGGAACCAAGACTTCTGGTGTGAATTTCACAATGATCATGGGCACAAAACATCAGACTGCAAGTTATTGCAAGGTGAGGTAGAACACTTATTAAAACAAGGTTATCTAACAGAACTGTTTAGTCAAAAAGGTAAACATGCATATATTAAGAATATGCAGGATTCCCCAAAACCACCATCTCCGAAGAGAACTGTCAATGTGATAAATGGAGGTGAGGAGGTAAATGGCGTAACTTATACTTCAGCAAGAAGGACGACCAAGTTCACAGTGACCCACGGGAAACGGACTCGTGAGACTTTGGAGGCTGACAACATCTCATTCGATGACTCAGATGCTGATGGATTGCTGCTTCCACATAACGACACCTGTTAATATCTCTACTTATACAGTACACTAACGTAAAAAGAGTATTGATTGATCCAGGTAGCTCGGTCAATATCATTTTGCTGAGGGTTGTGGAAGAGATGTTAATGGGGGACCGTGTAATTCCAAAGCACGTTCCTTGTCCAGATTCGACAAATCTACTGTCATAACAAAAGGAGAAATTGAGCTTAATACTAATGCAGAAGGCGTCGTCAAGGAAACGAAGTTTCAAGTTATAGATACAAATATCGCTTATAATGTAATCATGGCGAGACCATGGATCAATGACATGGATGCAGTACCATTCACCCTGCATCAGGTAATCAAGTTCCCTTCCAGATGGGGAATCCATCAAATTCAAGGTGATCAACAAACTTCAAGAAACATCAACTCAGTGATGCATTTCAATAAAAAAGAAATAGCGGAGGAATAAAAATATGAGAGAGAAACTCGAACAGACACGTAAGAAAATGATAAAGACACGGTGAATCAAATCACCACGGATGTCACATCAAGACATTTAAACATGGATTCCAAACCTGATGTTATTTAAGAACCAGAAGAGAACGAAAATATCAAGACAACGACTGAGGAGCTCAAAGCTGTTCCACTGTTCGAGCTTAAGCCTGAGTACAAAATAAACATAGGAGCAAGGCTAAGCCCGACTAGAAGAGGTAAGTTAATTGAATATTTAAAAGTTAACGCATATTGTTTTGCTTGGTCCCATTCATATATGATAGGTATACCCCCAGAAGTGATGACTCATAAACTAAATGAAGACCCATCCTTCGTACCTGTCAAGCAAAAGAATAGAAAGCAGTGATAGTTCAAGAATGAAGTGATCGATGAAGAGGTAAAGAAAATCTTAAAAATTGGTTCAATACGCGAGGTAAAATATCCTAATTGATTAGCTAATACCGTAGTGGTACCTAAAAAGAACTAGTAAATGGAGAGTATGCGTAGATTATACAGATTTGAATAAAGCATACCCAAAAGGCTCATTTCCATTACTGCACATAGATCAAATGATTGATGCCACTACAAGTCATGAATTATTAAGCTTTCTAGATGCATATTCTGGTTACGATCAGATAAAAATGGACCCCTCAGACGAGGAAAAACCTCCTTTATCACAAACAGGGGGACTTACTGTTACAAAGTCATGCCTTTTGGCTTGAAAGATGGTGGAGGCACGTATCAAAGGCTAGTGACCAATATGTTCCAGGAACATCTGGGGAAAACAATGGAGGTGTACATTGATGACATGTTGGTAAAGTCAACGAAGGTAGAAGATCATTTCCAACATCTCTCAACTACTTTCAAGATCCTCCACAGGTATAACATGAAGTTAAATCCAGAAAAATGCGCCTTTGATATCGAATTGGGCAATTTTTTGGGTTTTCTCATATCAAATAGAGGAATTAAAGTAAATCCTGCTCAAATTAAAGCTATTGAAGAAATACCTGATGTACTAACGAGCAAAAAAGAAGTTCAAAGATTAATAGGTAGGATTGCAGCTTTAGGAAGATTCATCTCCAGATCTTCAGAGAAGAGTTTTAAATTCTTCTTAATACTAAAGAAGCAGAATCAGTTCGAATGGATTGAAGAATGTCAAAAAGCTCTTAAGGACTTGAAGGATTATCTATCGAATCCCCCACTACTGTCTAAACCAAAGGAAGGGGAAAGGTTATACATTTATCTTGTTGTGGCAGAAATAGCCGTAAGTGTATCCTGGTAAGGGAGGACAAAAGGTAAGCAATCTCCTATCTACTATGTAAGTAAGTCCTTACTAGATGCTGAAACTAGATATCCTCATCTAGAAAAATTAGCCTTGGCTCTAATCATGGCAGCTAGAAAGTTAAGGCCGTACATTCAGTTTCACCCAATTACTGTTGTAACTTCATATCCTTTGAGAAATATTCTGTATACGCAAGAACTGTCAGGAAGACTGGCTAAATGGGCAATAGAACTAAGCGAATATGGCATATCTATCAACCTAGGAAAATAATAAAGTCTCAGGATTTAGCCGATTTTGTCAAAGATTTTAACACTAGCTTAATTCCTGAAGTAGAAAAAGAATTACAAATATTTACCAGGGCTAATCTAGGAATATGGACTCTATTCACCGACGACTCTTCTATTATCAAAGGAGCGGGGTTGGGAATTTTTTTAATACCACCTTCAGGTGAAAAGATAAGGCAAGCTATTAAATGTTATCCCATTACTAATAATGAAGCAGAGTACGAAGATGTCATTGCAGGACTCGAATTAGCATGAGAACTCTCAATTGAGCAGATCGTGATCAAAAGTGACTCTCATCTAGTGGTGAACCATATGCAGGGGACTTATACTGCTAGAGAGACTCGAATGCAACAGTATCTGGAAAAGGCACGAGTCCTGGTAAAGGCAATTCCAGTCATGGAAGATTATGCAAGTACCTAGAGAGGAAAACGCAGAAGCGGATGCGTTAGCTAATCTTGCAGCAGTTATCGATGTAACAAATAAAGAGAATGCTTTTGTGATACACTTATTTTATTCAGCAATTGACCAGGACAAGAATGAGGTAACATTTAATAATCTAACCTGGGATTGGAGAAACAAAATTGTAAATTTTTTGTAGAATGGTACCGTGCCTGAAGATAAGAAAGAAGCTCAAGCACTTTGCCGAAAAGCTGGATGGTACTGCCTAGTTCGTGAAACTATGTATCGAAAAATGTTTGGAGGTCCCCTAGAAAGGTGCCTTGGACCAAACCAAACTGAATACGTGATGAAAGAAGTATACGAAAGACATTGTGGGAACCACGCAGGTGCAAGATCCTTAGTCAAAACCCTAATCAGAGTAGGGTATTATTGGCCTAAGAGGGAAGAAGACACTGAAATTTACATAGCTAAATGCGATAAATGTCAGTGATATGCTAACAATATGCATCGGCCCGCAGAATTGCTACACCCGATTGTATCACCTTGGCCATTTATGAAATGGGGAATGGATATAGTAGGACCTCTACCCCCAGCTGGAGGAAAGGTACGATTTTTACTTGTATTAACAGATTATTTCTCAAAATGGGTGGAGGCAGATGCTTTTAAACAAGTGCGAGAAAAAGAAGTGAAAAGTTTCATATGGCGAAACATCATATGCTGTTTTGGTGTACCAAAGGAAATTGTATGTGATAATGGCCCAAAATTCATAGCCTCTCAAATCACAGAATTCTTCCAAAGCTGGAAAACCAAACGAATCACTTCTTCACAATATCATCTTGTAGCTAACGGGAAAGCTGAGTCAACAAATAAAATAGTTGTTAACAATCTGAAGAAACGATTGGAAAAATCTAAGGGAAATTGGCCTGAAGAACTACTGGCAGTATTATGGGATTATAGAACTACTGCAAAGACAACCACGGGAGAAACTGATTCGCGCTTATTTACGGATCAGAAGCTCTAATACCAGTGGAAATTCGTGAACCAAGCATGAGACTCACAACAACAACATAAGAAACAAACAATGACGAGTTGAGAACAAATCTGGATTTACTCTAGAAAAGGAGAGAAGCTGCTTTAATACGCATGGCAGCTCAAAAGCAAATCATAGAGAAATATTACAATAGAAAAGCTCACCTCAGATACTTAAAAATTGGGGACTTTGTCCTTAAGAAAGTTTTTCAATCAATAAAGGAGGCTGGAGCAGGAAAATTAAATCCAAATTGGGAAGGACCCTACCAAGTACGTGGTATTGCTGGAAAAGGAGCTTATGAGCTGGAAACCATGGATGGCAGAATTTTACCAACAAGTTGAAACGCTTATCACTTGAAGAAATATTACTTCTAAAGAGAAGGAATACCCACGATCATGTATCATTACGTTCAATTTTATTTAGTACAGTTAAAATTATACTAGCCATTTTAGATGATAGGTAAAAAATCTAACCCACAACCAGATGATGATATTAGACCTGGATAGACACGAGGAAAACAGTGAATTCCCGGTCTAGGGTTACAACTTTGCGATGGACGACTCAAAGGGTTAAGCAGTCATCATCTAAACTATATACCTTCGATTCTCGTATGTTTTTCCCTTTCAAGAAAAGGACCACAATAAATGAATAGTCAAGTGCTCGAGATTTCATTCTTCAAAGCTCAAACACGTGGGGGACTATACAATATGTAAAGAGGCAAAGAAGACTATCAAAATAGTCAAAGTTCAGGCCTGAAGATATATTTTTCCCAACAAGTCAAAAGTTATGAGCAGAATCAAAGAGCCAAAGACAAAAACACAAATCCTGTTTCAGAAACCTACAAAGAACACACTCGTGAATACAAACGAATGTTTAGGTTAAAGGCAGAATTTAGTTACGGGAAGAAATTCATAGCCCCGTGTTTATTCAAAACCTGTTGTAAGAGAAAACAGTTACGAAAGAGTCATAGACGATGCTCAAACACATGTAAAATATTATGAAAGTTTGAATAATATAAAGACTTTCTGCAAAACATTATTCGGAAAAAACATGTGAATTCCTATCTCTCTTTTATATGTTTACACCGTATGAAGTTGAGACATCTTCTTCATTAAGTGTCGTTCATAAAAGGACCCTCTTTTATAAATCGTGCTTATTTAAAAAAGACACAAAATACTGAAGCATTTTTAATGCATAATTAATACCAAAGCGGTAAAACAAAAACTCTAACATAAAGCATGCAAACACTTATGAGTAAAACGAAAACTCGAAAAAACACAAGTCATGCTAAGAAATGTAAATATTAATATTATATAAAAACTAAGTATTAACTTAGTTTAAACCAAAAGTGTTTATACAAAGTTGCCCCTAAGTTGTCATTAGGGACTTACTAAACCAAACTTCACCCCAAAAAGGGACCGGGGGTAACCACCAATTGTTCCAAAAAAGAAAAAGAGAAGGGTTGATAAACACTTTCAGTAGGCACTGGGAGGATTATCTTCATCAGCAGGAGGAGCGGCTTAAGATGGTGAGGCTTGGGCAACAACTTCATCAGGCACGATCTCATCACCCATTGGAACTTCAACTTCAGGTGATGAAATTTTTTGACTTTGACGAGACTTTTCAATCATCTCCTTAGTCTTGGAAATTTCAGCTTCTAAGTCAAAATTTCCTTGTCCCATTTCCATCAATGTGTCAAGCCCGGAATTCAAATAAGCCCAACTCACATCAACAACTGCCTTATCCTCAAGAGCCTCGTAATCTTTCTCCCATTGTTCAATATCAGCTCTCATCTCATCTCTTCAACCACGATATCATCACAAGAAGCCTGCAAAGGGGCAAGAGATCTTTCCAGAAACTGAATCTTGTTTGAAAATTCACGGAGGTCCTCTTGGGTCTGGGTAAGTGACTGTACAAGTTCACCAGCATAAGCCTCCTTCTGGTCCAACAAATCCTTCAAGCTTCTTATCTTTTCAGTAGCATGGGAAAGCTACTACGCAAAGGAAGACTCCAAGATGTTTTTATCCTTGCCTGCTTGACTTGATGAAGCCTTCTCGATGGCCAATTCCGCTGTAATTACTCTGATTTGCTGCTCCAAGGTACACTTCTCCTCCTCTACTGCCTCTATATCAAGCTG
The DNA here is from genome assembly GCA_005239505.1 of Nicotiana paniculata. NCBI lineage: Eukaryota > Viridiplantae > Streptophyta > Magnoliopsida > Solanales > Solanaceae > Nicotiana > Nicotiana paniculata. The sequence goes on along the minus strand of ML333071.1, from coordinate 136,641 downwards.
AAGACTCTCAAATTGCTCCTTCCAGTTATCAAGTTCGGTATGATAGTCATTCGTTAATTTCTCCGTATGAATGATCCTTTTCATCAATTCTGTACCAATAAGATTGATCTGCACAAAAAGAGAAGTTAGGTATTGGTACGGGATATATAGAAAAAAGGGGGGAACGCTATAAAATATACCTTTAAGGACGAGTGTACAATCTCGTTCATCCAAGTTAAGGAGCTATGACTTTCCAACTTAGACTTTTCAATCGGGCCTATCAGAGGCTTCAACCACACATCCGTCTGGCCTAATTTCTTTAAGAGGCCACCTCCCGCAGGAACCTCTATTATAATTTTATTCATCTCCCCACTATTGGAAGATCCTACTTCATCAATAGAAGGCACAAAAGTATGAGCAGATGAAGGAGCCACGGATGGAATAGGCGGGGGAGCAGAAACAACAACAGGTACGGCAAACAAAAGTTCCACTGGAGCAGATGGAGGAAAAATAGCAAGAGGTGCTTCCTCTGAAACTGTGCCAAAGCCTCGGTTGAATAACTGTTCAATTGATTCATTGGCAGAGGAAGGAGTTGCATCTTCAGGAGCAGAAAGCTCTGACTCAAACACGAAAGGTGGATCAGTAAATGGAACAGATTCATCGTCAGACATGACCTTTCTTCTCCGAGACCTCCGAATCACCGAACCTTCCTCCTACTCTTCCTCATTTTCCAAGGTCCGAGACCCACTTGCTTTCCTTTTTGATGAATAGGAGTTCACAATAATTTCTTGGGCCTTGGCCAAAGAATGTTTCGAAGCGCGTACTGCAGTAGCAGAGACCCTACGAGTGGGAAACCCTGACAACTAAAAGGGGTTAGAGAAGCTTGAAAGGATAAAGAAAGGAAATATAATAAAAATAAAACCTACCATGGGTTTTCACTTTCCAACCAAACCTCGCCGAGAGGTACTTCAAAGAACGTTCTTCCATTGGAGCAATCAACAACAATTTTTCTACCCAACCACGGAAACCGGAGACCTCCTCAATAGTTCCCATGGTTGCTGCAAGAAGAAAAAAAAACAGCCACGGTATTGAAGATTTAAAAAAAATATATAAAAAAGAAAGTGAGCAAAACTGTACTCACGTGCAAAGTTCCACTTCTCAGGGAAGGGGAGATTCTCTTCACCTACCAAACCTTTAGTAGGGACAGCAACATACCGGACATACCACCCTCTATCTTTATTATCATCAGGTATAACCAAAACTCTTTTACTCCTAGCCGCAAAAGTAAAAACTCCTTGGCGGAACAACATAGGAGAATAGAGATGAATGAGATGATGAAAAGTAAAAGGAACCGAAGCTAAGGTGGCCAGATATCTAAGGCATGCTACTGCCCTCCAGATAAGAGGACCGATCTGGCCCAAGCACACATTAAAAAATCGACAAAACCCTATGATGACAGGGTCGATGGGAGGCTTGAATCCTAAAGTAAAGGGGTAAGTATACACAAAAGAATACCCAGTTCTGTAAGAGGTTATTCTCTGATTCTCATTGGGAACTAAGACTGGAAAGTCAGATTTCCAATAACAATCTATACGCACGAGTGAAACTAGACCCTTAGTGATTTGAGTAGGGTAAAGATCAGCACGATCATGAGATGTCATAGAAGAAAGTTGTTTTCTTATGGCCTCACTATCCTTTACAAAAGAAAACTCAGCAGGAACAATTTCATAAACTTTTGGCTCACGAAGTGGTTCGTTAGGTTCTCTACTCTTAGAATAAGATCTAGAAGCTCTAGCCCTAGAAGAAGACGAAGAAACATTAGCCCTAGAAGATGGTGGGGGAGTAATCTTGCAAGGGGAATAAGAACCCCTAGAAGGAGTAGAACTCAAGCTTCTTAGTCCACCACCCCTCCTACTCCGGATTGGAGCAGAAGAAGGAGATAATTCGTTTACATTGTTAACCTTCTTGGGTTCTTGATTTGAGGAAGACATATTTACGTGAAAGAGGAATTTACAAGTAATGAAGGAAAGTTAGAAGTCTTTTGTGAAAGCAAAGGCAGGAAAAAAGGGTATTTATATTCAGAAGCAACCGTAAAAAAATGGAAAAAGATACTAATGTGAAATTCATGATTAGAACTGTCACTTTGTGAGTGATGCAGCCGCAAAAAAGCCCTAAAAGGCGCTGATGAATTGCAGAATCAATCCGAGAATGCCACATGGCACTAGCATTAAATAGAAGTGACAAGCGACGTATACATTTAGAGATGGATGCAATGGTACGAGTGAAACGGCAGCAAAAAATTCCCGCCATAAATGAGTATCCACTTACCAAATAGTCAATTGATGAATAAATGGTAAGTGGGGGGACTATATGTATTGGTAAAAAATAAACTTCACACATGTAATAATTTTGGTGAAAAAGCAATCTGCGTGGGTCAATGGAAACATGACAGCTGGTTAGAAGTTTAGAAAGACGTACGGGGAAAAGAGGAACATAATAGCATGCACACAAGACAATTAGATACGGGAGTTCCAGTCTAATTGAGGAGTTGAAGAGACACAGTCAGAATGAACCAAGGAAGAATAAAGGCCAGATTCAAAGGTCTTCAATCAATGAGCTAAATGTTACATAATCTTCACGCAATAGTTACGATTACCAATTGTAACATAATTTTAATGATATTATTAGTCAGTAATGCTCAATCATTAAGAAGAGTAGACGTTATATTAAGAAATTTCCTATAAAAGGGAGTAAAACCTCACTTGTATGGACACGTTCGAACCATTACTGAAATATACTTACTTTTATGCTATCTTATTGCTTTCTTATTTACAAATCTAAATCCTATTATTAGCTAATTTCTTTGGTCATCAGAAACCCGAGTACTTCTTAAAATAGCTTTGACTAAGAATCCAATTCTTTGGTTAAACAGTAACGTGAGTACACCAACTCAGTAAGTAACAAGCCCAAATTGTGGGCTGAGAGGTAGTAACGGGCTAAATCTCCACATTTACAACATAACCAGTGTACAAAAATTTAGGCATGCTTTCAGTTAATTATACAGCTCAAGGTGATAAGACAAGTACGATTCTGAACAATTTAACATATATAACTCAATGTATTTTACATGCCAATGCATCAACAGTTTGAAATGCACAATGCGCTCCCACTCTCAAATACTCATCCGCTCAGTACTGTATATGGCTCGCATGGCTCAGGGAAGATCCATCCAAGATTATATACACATTACACAGAAGTCACTCAGTACTGAGGAAGGCCGATCCAGCCCTATGGAGAAGATCCATCTCCAGATAATGATATATCTCACAACCACTCGGTACTGTATATGGCTTGATGGCCCAGGGAAGATCCATCCCAAAATACGTATACACATCACTGACATCAATTGCGCAGTACCAGGGAAAACAGTCCAATCCAGCCTCATGGAGAAAATCCATCTCCGAACATAAACACTTTGGACAAGATCCATGTTCAGGGAAGATCCATCCCTCAAATATCATTGCGCTCACTGGGGTGTGTTACAGACTACGGAGGGGCTCCTATAGCCACAATGCTATCATAAGCCAGATCCAGGCATAATTAATATAACATGCTACGACATGCAGCCCGATCCCACAATTGTCACTCAATATCAGGTTCTCGGCCTCACTCAGTCATCACTCTCCAGTCTCGCTCACATGGGCTCACAATGCATGAACTAGCCCGAATCAATGATATGATGTGTAAAACAACAATTATCGAGACTGAGACATGATATGATATGTAATGACAGGACTGAGTATATAATTATAATGAAACACATGTTATGACAGCAATAAATGACCACTCGGGTCTCAATAATGCCGGCGTGAAGCCTTAACATAAGGTCTAGCATGATTTCTATCATGGTTTGCATTAAGACGACCGCTTGGGTCTCAACAGGATCGGCGTAAAGCTTTAACACAATATCTAACATGATTTCCAACATGTTTACTTTAATCACATAGATAGAAGCACATATATCAATAAGAAAGAACCAATAAACGGTGCACGCCCGTCACTTGGCATGTGCGTCACCAAATTCTAATTACATAACACGTAGTTCAGGGTTTCGAACCCTCAAAACCAAATTTGGAAGCGTTACTTACCTCAATCAAGAAAAAACTCTACTTCACAATGCCCTTGCCGCTCGACTCGGCCACAAATCGCTCGAATCTAACCAAAATCAGTAATATATCAGTAATATATGCTAAAGGAGCGAATCCTACATCAAAATTATCAAATTACATCACAAATCCCAAATTCGGCCAAACTAGACCCCCGGGCCCACATCTCGGAACTCGAAAAAAATTACAAAACTAAAATCCTTACACTCTCACGAGTCCATACATACCAAATACATTAAAATCCAATGACAAATGACACCTCAAATCCTTAAATCAAAATCTCAAGTTTCCAAGCCCTAATACCTCAAATACACCATTAAATCCCAAAAATTTTATGATTAAACAGTAGAAAAATCATCACAAACATAAGAAATGAAGTCCAAGTAACTTACCCAATTGATAGCCTTCGATTTCCTCTTAAAATCACTGCTCAAAAGCTCCAAACTGTCCAAAAATGGTGAAAAATGAGTGAAAAATCACGAAGACAACCTTTTATAGGTTCTGCCCAGCACTTTCCGCTTCTGCGGAAATTATCTCGCACCTGCGGACCGCTTCTGCGCCCCAAAATCCGCACCTGCGGAATTTACTTAAGTCCTCAGATGCCGCACCTGCTCCCCAGGGCTCTCAGGTACGGTCTAGCTCTCCGCTCCTACGATCAATGCTACTTCTGCGATTCCCTTTCCGCTTCTGCGGCTCGCACCTGCGGTCCCCAATTCGCAGGTGCAGTTATGACAGAAAGACAACAGCTTCAGCTGCAACTCCAAATTTTCCAACTCTCCGATAACCATTTGAAATAATCCTAAGGCCCTCGAGACCTCAACCAAACCTACCAACAAGTCACATATCATTATTCAAACTCAGTCAAACCTTCAGAACACTCTAAACAACATCAAATCACTAATTTAACCCGAAATTCAAGCCTAAGGATTTCTAAACTTCCAAAATTCGCCAATGATGCCGAATCCAACTGAACCACGTCCGAACGACCTACAAATTGTAACACACATCAAACGACTCTACGAACTTATTCAACTTTCAAAATTTCATTCCGAACCCGATAACTAATATTCCATTGCCGACTGGCAATCGCCAAAAAATCAATTTCGCCAATTCAAGCCTAATTCTACCATGGACCTCCGAATAACATTCCGAATACACTCCTAAGTCCAAAATCACCTAACAAAGCTATCCGAACCATAAAAACCACATTTCGATATCATATACCTATAAGTCAACTTTCAGTTGACTTTGCCAACTATTGAACCAAGTTAAGAGACTAAGTGTCTCATTTCTCTCCGCAACCACTCCGAACTTGAACCAACCAACCCAACACAACATAAAAGAGCTGAACCACACAAAAATGAAGAATAAATAGGGGGAAATGAGGCTAAAACTCTTGTAACGACCGGTCGGGTCGTTACAGGTCTGAGGTCAAATCTGCTCAAGAGTGTGGGTAGCAGGAGTCTGAACCCCTCCTCCAGCCTGAGATATGACTACTTCCACGGGGAATGCGCCAGTCTGGGATACACTCTCCATAAGTCCCACTAGTCGGACCAAGGCATACTGAAGCACAAGGGTAGCAATAAACCCCTCTTGGACCTGAACTGGTCCCGCCATAAAGGTTTGAGCTGGAGCCCCCTCATCAAGCTCTATCTGGGGCTCCGCAGCTGGAGCTGCTACCTGAGCACTGGGCTGAGTCCTGCCCCTGCCTCGGCCTCTGGCACGACCTCGGCTTCTTCCCCTTGTAGGAGTTGCTGCTGCTGGAGGATCCGGTTGTTTGTCAGCGAACGAAGCGGTACGTGTTCTCGCCATCTGCGAGAGAATTGAAGAGTTTAATCAGTATTTGGGATAACAAGAATCGCACGATAGAGTATAAATAAAATGAACTTGTTCCTAACTTTATAGCCTCCGAGAGATAAGTACAGACATCTTCATATTGATCCCTCAGACTCTATTAAGCTTGTCCGTGAATTGTGAGACCTAGGCAACCTAGTGCTCTGATACCAACTTGTCACGACCCAAATTTCCCACCTTTGGGACCGTGATGGCGCCTAACGCTATTCTTGCTAGGCAAGCCAACATCATAGGGTTCCATATTTAAAATAATTAAGAACATATGAGAAGTCTAATACTATCCAATAAATGATACCAAATAATGTATGAAGTAATAAATTATATCATGAAACTAGTGCTAATATCTAGCTACCCAGGGTTTGGAGTTACAATTCAGGAACTACCAAGAATTTACTAGAGGTATTTGGCTCAAAGAAAATATATGATTGTTCTGAATTAAATAAAACAATAAATAAATAATATGGAGAAGACACCAGAAATCTGCAGACGTCATCTGATCTACCTCGTGTCTCCGAGCAAACAATCAGCTACTACTCGAAATCAACTCTAACAGGAACCTGGATTTGCACAAGAAGTGCAGAGTGCAGTATTAGTACAACCGACCCCATGTACTGGTAAGTGCCGAGCCTACCTCGACTAGGCAGTGACGAGGCTATGGCGGGGCATTTATAATATAACCTGTATATAGTGTCTAATAAAGCAAAAAGGAAATACTAAACTAAATGAAACAGTAACTTGCAATAAATAAATAAATAAGTCAGCTATCTTTCCAGATCTCAGCTATAACCAATCCTTACGAGAATTTCCATGTTACAATTTCAATAACGGTAAGAGGAGAATATGGAAACAACAAAATAGAACAGTGGGATTTCCAGTTTCCTTCATATAACTAGTAACAACATGAACCTTCTCCCTTATTACTCCTTGTTGCGGCGTGAAATCCGATCCCATATGTCCACCCTTATTACTCCTCAATACACACACACACACACACACACACACACATCACCCTTATTCCTCATGTTACGACGTGCAACCCGTTCCCACTTGTCCACCCTTATTACTCCTTGTTACGGCGTGCAACCCGCTCCCACTAGACAATCAAATTTCACCATTTATAATAAGGGTTTCAAAATTTATATCAATCCCTCACAACATTTTATGTCTCAACCAGTGTAACGGAAAGCTGTACAATTAAGAAACTTCACCAATTATTATTACACAGCGAAACCAACCGGAATGTATCATGAAACACTGACAACCAACTCAACCATTAATGTACCACAATGAAGATAAGGAACAATTAATACTTTCAAATAGGTGAAACAATATCTAACAAAACAATTAGACAAAATGCAAGTAGACATGGAATCATCAAAAATCGTGAAACAGTTAAGACAAGAATATAATAAAGTGAAAACGAGGAAGGGAACATGCTAAACAGATAATTTGGTGGCGCATAGGTATTCGTCACCTCACCTTTACGACACACACATGAATTTTCACATAGCAATTAAGTCGGGGATTCCTAATCCTTCAAGTCAAGGTTAGACCAAATACTTACCTCAATTTCGCAGGCCACTCACTGCTCAAGTCTAGCTTTTCCTTTAGAATTCACCTCCAACCAACTCGAATATAATCATAATTATTTCAATATTATTAATTATTGCTAAAGGAATTAACTTTAATGCATAATCATGGTTTTCCTATGTTTCCCCAAACTCGGAGTTCGGACCAAATTCGGTTTACCCATTCTCCCCCAAGCCCAAATATGTAGTTAGTTTTGAAATCCCACCCAATTCAAGGTCTAAATTCCAATTATGTAAAATTCCCTAATTCTACCCAAACCCCCAATTTCTACCTTGAAAACCCTTGATTTTTGATTGAAAAGTGATGAAAAATAACGGATAATCGAGTGAAAATAGTTTAGAATCATTTACCAACACTTTGGGGAAGAACTTGTGTCTTGAAAATTGCCTCTAGGTCTTCTTGGTTTTGAAAATATGAAAAAAAAATGGCTTAATACCGTTCTACGTTCTGTTTTTAAGTCGCTAGACAGACCTTCATCACGTTCACGAGAGGCTTGTTGCGATCGCGGAGAGTTGCGGCCCAATGGCCTTCGCATTCGTGATGTACTGTACGTTTTCGCGATGCATTGCTCATGATGGTCACCGCTTTCGCGACCAGGTCACGTAGAACAAATCGAGACTCCCCTTCCCAGGCCTATAATAATCACGTTCGCGGTAGCCAAGTAGCGTTCGCGAAGGGTAATCCCCCCCTAGTGCTTCACGTTTGTGACTAGTTTTACGCGTTCGCGTAGAAAAAAAATGACCCCCAACCTTTTTTACTCTTTGTGATTGCGGGAGAGGCTTCGCGATCGTGAAGAAGAACACATCAGTGCACTAGTAACAGTTAACACACCAGATTTTTCTAAGTTAAAACATCCTGAAGCCTACCCGAAATTCACCCGAGCCCTCGGGTGTCACGACCCAATTTATCCTCCGAAAGGTATCGTGATGGCAACTAGTCTCTATGACTAGGTAAGCCTAAAATTTGCAAAAATGACAGAATCAATAAAATAAAGACAGAAAATATTTCAAGTAGAGGTAACGTAGCGACTCAGCATATACATTTATACTTCCCAAAACCCGAAATGTCACCATAGTCACAAGCTCTTTACTAAATGTAGCTCTATACAATGAAACAGTGGAAAAATATACAAGTCTTGTATGCCTATACTAGAGTAGAAGGGACTCGTGGGATTCTGCGGACGCGGCAGAATTACCTCACGATCTTCTGGCTGCTGCTAGACGACTCCTAGCCACGATACTGGCTGCTGGTACCTGGATCTGCACATGGGGAAAGCATGCGCAAGAAAGGGCGTGAGTACTCCACATTCGGTACTCCGTAAGTGCCAAGCCTAACCCCAGTCAAGTAGTGACGAGGTCAGGTTGAGGCCTACCGAGTTTGTAAAACAAGTCAATATACAATTAAAATAGTGAAAAATAAATAAGCAATGATAAATAGGGTTAACGAAAACGGAAAGATTTAAATAACATAAAGAGAGCCCTCGGCTCAGCACATCATATATCTCAACAGTAAATGTGCAATGCAGCACACAGGGAAAGCTCCCGAATCTCAGTCTGTAGTCCCAATTTAAATATGCTATGCAGTACAGGGGAAAGCTCCCGGATCTCTGTTCGTAGTCCCAATTTAAATATGCATTTAAGTACAGGGGGAAAGCTCCGGGATCTCGGTTCGTAGTCCCAATTTAAATATGAAATGCAGTACAGGGGGAAAGCTCCCGGATCTCGGTCGGTAGTCTCAATTTAAATATGCAAAGCAGAAGTATGTCAATTATGGCTTAAGTAAACAATCCAGGAAAAACAACAGGTAAGGATAGAGTAAAACTACCTAAGCATGATGTGACTAGTAGAAAATAAGAGGAAATCAAGTCAGAACAGGTAGGCATGCTTACTCTTAGGCTATCTACTCAATTAAGATAGGGAACAGTAATATATAAATGAAAATGAGCGATTTCATGGGAGTAAAAATAGGATTTTAGCAACAATGATCAGTGTATGCACTCTAGAATTCACATTTGACACCGAAACACGTCTAAACTCATCCGAATGACCTCAAATTTTGCACACAGGTCATAAACGACATTACCAACCTGCTGCCGCTTTCGGAAATATATTCCTAGTCCGATATGAAAATCTCACCTATCCGCCGAAATCGCCGAAATTCCAACTTTCGCCAATTCAAGCCTAAATCCACAACCGACCTCGAAAACACATTCCGAGCACATTCCAAGCACACTTCTAACCCCGGACACATCACCCCGAAATCGCACACTTCTATTCCGAATCCGTCTTCACACAGATCTAGCTACGACCATATTTCTAAGGCTAAATTCCACATTTATGGACTATGTGTCCAAAATCACCCCGAATTTCATCACTCAACGCTCCGACAAGTTCCAATAACATAAATAGACATGGGAGAAACGATAAATAGGGGATCGGGGCGCTAATTCTTAAAACGACCGAACCGGTCGTTACACCGGGGCACCACAACAAACATACACACAAGTTTAAAAATATCCTACGAACTTGCTCGTGCGATCAAATCACTAAAATAATGCCTAAAACTATGGATTTAGCATTAAAACTCATGAATTCCTCAAGAACATTTCAATTTCAGTATCTTCTCAACCGTACATCTGAATCACGTTAAATAAACTCTGATTTCCACCAAATTTCACAGATAGGACTTTAATATTATAATCAACCTGTACCGGGCTCCAGAACCAAAATACAGGCCCGATACCAACGAGTTCAAACATTACTTCTTTTCTTTAATTCCTTTAAATCTCAGTTTAAAAATTTTCATCAAAAATTCTTTTCTTGAGCGAGGGACCTCAGAATTCAATTTCGGGCATACGCCCAAATCCCATATTTTACTACGAACCTCCCGGGACCGTCAGAACACGGGTCCGGGTCCGTTTACTCAAAACGTTGATCGAAGTAAACTAAAAATTAATTTTTTTTAACTCTCAAAAATTCTCGTGTCCGTTTACTCAAAACGTTGATCGAAGTAAACTAAAAATTAATTTTTTTTAACTCTCAAAAATTCTCGTGTCCGTTTACTCAAAACGTTGATCGAAGTAAACTAAAAATTAATTTTTTTTAACTCTCAAAAATTCTCGTGTCCGTTTACTCAAAACGTTGATCGAAGTAAACTAAAAATTAATTTTTTTTAACTCTCAAAAATTATTATTTCATATATTTTCACATAAAGGCTTTCTGAATTCACGCTCAGACTATGCACGTAAATTGAGGTGAATAAAATTAATGTTTTTAAGGCTAATGAACCTGGAATGGAGTCTTAATTATAATTTGACCTTTGGGGTCATCACAATGTATGACGTTATTGTCAAAACTTCTATATACCATATATGTATTATTACATAAGATATTCAACAAATCTATGTTTTCAGTAGCATGACATGCATATTTTTCTTCAAATCAACCTATATGCAATTGAAGATCAATTTTAACTTAGTCTATTACATATATGGTGATACTAACATACATAAGAAATAATGAACTTGACAACAAACATGTACGGTAGAGGCCATTTGGTATTAAATTATTTAAGTATTCTTCTTAGTAGTTATTGTTAATATCATCTTCTGCTGAGTCAAAATAGAAAAATATTTTATTTTTACCATAAAACTTAGCAATCAACATTTTATTTAGTTGACCAACATATTCATTTCTGCTACCTAAGATAGTTCTTTTCTACCATGTAATTTGCACAAATCGCGTTTTAATCTAATGATGAAAATATATAGTTTATTTATTTGAATGCACTACTATTACCATAGGCGTTGATAACCAAGTGTTCTAGAAGAACCAAATCATCTTTTATTGGATGCTCTTCTTTGTTTCCGACACGAAGCAAGAAGTCATTGAATGTTGGATCTGCTCTTACTTCTATATTTCTTGTCATTTGAATATTTTTCATTTGAGGTCATAAGTATAATTTTGGCAAGCTAGCATTTACAGTTTCTGTTTTGTTCAATTTTGGAACTATTGATCGTACTTACAGAAATCACCTACCAACTATTACTTTTTCACCAAACGGTTCATCGATATCCAATATCTCTAAAACTCTAGGCGATTGTTTTGATCGTTTGACTCCAAAAGCACTTCATCCCATATTATCACTTTTGTTTTCCTTATAAATTTAGAATTATTGCTCTGATTTGATATATTTGTGATGGGCATTTCAGTTATTTGAAGAGGTATATCAAATCTAAAGTGAGTTATATGACCTCATAATAAAATCATTGCTGATACCCACTTGTTCCTATTATTAACAATATCATGCCTCTTGATCTGACATTTGCAAGTAATGCATGACATAGAAATATTATTTTGATTCCGCCGGAGGCATCTACAAGGATAATTGCGCTATACCAGAGTCGATTTTTTATAATATAGCCTTGAAAGCTTATTCTTGTTCACGATTTAGCTTTAATTGTGCTTCCTCAAACACTTGTACGTTCTTAATATTATACTAATATTTTTTAGTTTGTGATCTATTTTTTTAATCTAACACTCTATTTATGGAATAAATTTATGTTCTCTAAGATTTTTTTTTTTAACTTGAAAAACAATTTTACTCATATGTGAATTTAAAAAATAATAAATGGATTCTCTTGCTAAATATAGTTGAAGGATTTGATTATTTGATTTTAACATAAAGTATAATTTATTTCCTATTGATTTAGATTCTCAATATAAGTTCATATCATGTTTAATATTTAACTGTCATTATAATTTTATCCACTATAAATTTTATTTTTAAAGAGTAAAAAGATCGACGACATTCCCATTTTAGATCTTTATGTTTGCAAAATCGGTATTGGATCTTATCAAACTTTTTCTTTCTTTTCTCACACATTTATATTCTTAAAAAAATTAGATGTTCTTTAATAATTGAGTATATTTTTCTATATTACATTAATAATTGAAAAATATTATTTGAGTAGGAAAGTAGTTCAAATATAGTATAATAATATACTATCGTGAGAATTTTTTTCTCAATTTCAACGCTTTATGCAGTCCGTTTATTTTGCTTTGGTATTGGATATTATAGAGTGGTAATGTACTACCAATATGGAGGATTCTTATGAAATTTATTTTATTAAACATTCCTACATATTTTTAATAATAATTTAATAGACAAGATTGTATTAATTTTATAATCTTAAATATTAAAAGAATTAACATAGAAATTATTATAGTAAAAAAATAAATAAATTATTACAACTACGTCCTTTCCCTATGGGATCTTTTATATAATATTTTAGAGCTATTTTGGTCTATCAATATTATATTCGTACTTTTATAATAATATTGGCTTTCCTGTTTTGAATGGATTTGGACAATAATACGTTTTCAAATTAAAATAGCAATAAGAATTTTTTAAGAATATATGCTAAAAGTAATTCTTAGATTTTCCATGGCGAGTTTAAGAAGAGGTCGAGGTAGGCCTAAGAAGTACTGGGGAGAGGTGATTAGACAGGACATGGCACTGCTCCAGCTTATTGAGGACATGACCCTTGATAGGAGGGTGTAGAGGTCGATGATTAAAATAGAAGGTTAGTGGGTAGTTTTTAGTTTCTCACTGATAGTCTTAATAGCATGCGTGTCCCTTCATATTTGTCACGACCCCACTACCCTGGCTGTGATGGCGCTATCGTGATACTAGGCTAGCCAATTTACTACGCATAACATAAGGAACCTTTCATTTGATTTAATACTATCTGGTATTTCATAAATCTTCCATTTTAGCATTTCAAAACAAATAAAGTGAGGTAAAAACATTTCAACTATGTCCCAAAACCCGGAGTCATCAGTCATGAGCAACTAAAAGGAATACAAAAATCTGGTATTGTTTCCTTAATAAAACCAAGTCTGAGAATATAAATAATAACGAAATAGGAAGGAGAAAGGCAAGGTTGCAGACGCCGTGCAGCTACCTCACAATCTCCGAAATACTCCAAAGAGAATCAGTTCTCACTCAGCCCTGGCACCTGAATCTGCACACAAGGTGCAGGGAGTAACATGAGTACGCCAACTCAATAAGTAAGAATTATCACTAAAGACTAAGTGCATTGATGAGCATTTAAAATCATATAAGTCTCATAACATAAAAACCTTAGTGGAAATAACAGTCTCAATGAAAGTCGTTCAGAACACGTGTATAACATTTTCAATAGAGGCAAAATATAATGGAAGAGTGAAAACAAAAATTTCATAAAACAAACCCCTCGGGCAAAGTATCACTCATATATAGCCTCTCGGAAAAGTATCACTCATATATAGCCTCTCGGGCAAAGTATCACTCATATATAGCCTCTCGGGCAAGCCTCTATATCACTCGTGACTCAACTTTCATAAATCAGCACTCACACTCAGCACTCACGCTCAATAAGTACCATATAATAACCACTGCGGCGTGCAGCCCGATCCATATATAGTCGACTGTGCTCACTGGGGGTGTACAGACTTCGGAGGGACTCCTACAACTCAATCCCTATATCGCTTCGGCGTGCAACCCGATCCAGTATATCACGATGCGACGTGCAGCCCGATCCATATATATAACACTACGACGTGCAGCCCGATCCATCAATATCCTCACAATCCCGCTCTCGCCCTCACTCAGTCATCATCCTCACAAGCCACTCGGGAAACTCATCACAAATCACGGGGACTCAGCCCAAAATTTATCTTTCATTTTTTTGAAAACTAAGTGATAAACATGAATGAATAGTGAACAAGTATAAATCAAGACTGAGATTATATTTTTCTATCAAAACAGTGTGAGAATAGTAGTAAAACACCCCTGAGGGTCCAAACAGGTAGGCACAAGGCCGCAAACATGGCGTACAACCCAAAATATAGTATAAATCTCTAAAATACGGAATATCATATGATTTCAAATCAAACACGGCTTAATAGTCGCTACGGGACGGACAAAGTCACAATCCCTACCGGTGCACGTCCATGCCCATGCCCGTCACCTATTATGTGCGTCACCTCATTTATCAAAACAATACGAAATACCGGGGTTTCATACCCTCAGATCTAGATTTACGTTCGTTACTTACCTCAAACCGGCCAAAATCCTAACCCGCGATGCCTTTGCCTGTTGAATCGTCCTCCAATCGCTCTGAATCTACCAAAATCATTACCATATCATCAATATATGTTAAAAGAATAAAACCCACTCGAAAATTATCAAATTTACTAAAAAATCCCGAAATTGGCCAAACCCGACTCCACGTCTCGGAATTTGATAAAAACCACAAAACTAGAATCCTTATTCACTCACGAGTCTACCCATATCAAATTCATCGAAATCCAACCTCAAATGCCCATTCAAATCCCCAAAAGAATTTCCCAAACTTTCTTCCACTTTTCACCCAATTTCCACCTCAAATCACAAATTAAATGATGAAATTAAAGGCATAATCATGGGAATTAACCAAAACTAGGCAAGAATAACTTACCCCAAACACCCATGCAGAAATCTCTCCAAAAATTGCCTTCTACAGAGCTCCCAATTAAATTTTTTTGATGTGAACTCAAAACCCTCATTTTTGAACTTTAAATTCTGGCCAGGTATTCCTTCTTCGCGTTCAGCGGCCCACCCATCGCGTTCATGATGAACAAAAACTCTCAAAAGCCATTTCCAAACTCTTCTCAGACAGCCTGTAGTATAATAGCCATAACTTTTAGTACAAAACTCCAACTGACAAATGGTTTACTGTTTTGGAAACTAGACACCAAGATCTACAACTTTCATGTTTTGGTAATTTTAAAATACCTTATATATTTTGATATATATGCTGCAAAATTTATCCCTGTGCAACACAAATTTCTTCTTCATCTTCTCGGACAGTCTGTAGTGTACCAGCCATAACTCTTTGTACAAAAATCCAAATGCTAAATGGTTTACTTTTCTTAAAACTAGACACAAAGGGATACAAATTTTGGTTTGAATCATCTTCAAATTCCTTATAAATTGTGATATATGAGCCTCCAAAGTCAGACATGCGTAACAGAGATTTTTCTTCTTTGCGAACGCGAGAGGATCCTCACGAACGCGAAGAACAACACCAGACACCAGCATCAGCTATTGCAAAACATCCCGAAATGATCCGAAACCACCCCGAAACACACCCGAGGCCCCGTCCAATCACACAAACCAGTCCCCTAACATAACACGGACTTGCTCGAAGCCTCAAATCACCTCAAACCACATCAAAATTATGAATCGCACCCCAATTCAAGCCTAATGAACTTTAGAACTTCAAACTTCTACATTTGATGCCGAAACCTATCAAATCACATCCGACTGACCTCAAAATTTGCACACAAGTCGATAATGACACTAAAGACCTTCTCCAACTTTCGGAATTCCATTCCGACCCCGATATTTAATTTTTCACTGCCGACCGGAAAGCGCCAAAAACTCAATTTCGCCAATTCAAGCCTAACTCTACTCCGGACCTCCGAAAAACATTCCGAACACACTCCTAAGTCCCAAATCACCTAATAAAAATATCCGAGCTAAAAAAATCACATTCCGAGGTCATTTACCTATAAGTCAACTTCCGGTTAACTTTTCAAATTATAAAGCCAACTTAAGAGACTAAGTATCTCAATTCTCTCCACAATCACTATGAACCCGAGACAACCGTCCCAACACAACATAAAAGAGCTGAACAACACATAATAAAGTAGAAATAGGGGAAACAAGGCTAAACTCTCGGAATGACCGATCGAGCACCACCAGTTCGGAGTTCCTCTATGCATGATTCTTCTAGTAGCCATTCTATTTCCAGGGGTTCCTATCAGTCCCAGTCTCCAACTCCAGGGAGTTGTTTTGAGTGAGAAGAGTTTGGGCACATGTGGAGGAAGTGTCCTCGTTGTTCTGGTGGTTCTTCTCAGCAGAGGGACAACCATCGACTTCAGCTCCAGTTACTTCACCACCCACCCAGGCAACCAGGGGTGGTAATCAGTCAGCTAGAGGCCACTCTAGAGGGGGAGGTCGAGCAGGTGGAGGTCAGGCCTGTATGTATGCGTTTACAGCTAGGCCAGATGCTATGGCCTACGATGTAGTGATCGCAGGTATTGTCTCAGTCTGTCGCCGATATGCTTTGGCTCTATTTGACCATGGTTCTACATATTCCTATGTTTCATCATATTTTGCGCCCATTTTTTGGATATGCCCTGTGAGTCTTTAATTATGTCTGTTCATGTGTCGACTCCGGTGGATAATACTATTGTTGTGGACCATGTGTATCGGTCGTATGTGGTATCTATTGGGGGTCTGGAGACCTGACTGGACCTACTTTTACTCAGCATGGTCGATTTTGATGTGATATTGGGCATGGATTGGTTATCTCCGTGTCATGCTGTTCTTGATTGTCATGCTAAGACCATGACCTTAGCTATGCCAGGACGTTCGAGGGTTGAGTGGAGAGGTTCTTCTGAGTATGTGCCTAACAAAGTGATTTCCTACCTGAAGGCCCATCGCATGGTTGAGAAGGGGTGTTTATCGTATCTGGCTTTTGTGAGGGATGTCAGTGGTGAGACTCCCGCTATTGATTCGGTTCCTGTGATTCGTGACTTTCCGGACGTATTTCCTGCAGACCTGCCAGGCATTCCACCTGACAGGGACATTGATTTTGGTATTGACCTGGTGACAGACACTCAGCCTATTTCTATTCCACCTTATCGTATGGCACCAACGGAGCTAAAGGAATTAAAGGAGTAGCTTCAGGAACTCCTAGATAAGGGGTTCATTTGGCCTAGTGTGTCACCTTGGGGTGCTCCGGTGTTGTTTGTGAAGAAGAAGGATGGTTCTATGCGTATGTGTATTTATTATCGGCAGCTGAACAGGGTTACGGTGAAGAATCGATATCTGTTGCCTCGTATAGATGACTTGTTTGATCAGTTGCAGGGTGCCAGGGTATTTTCCAAGATTCACTTACATTTCGGCTATCATCAGTTGAAGATTCAGGAGCCAGACATTCCGAAGACTGCTTTCAGGACTAGATATGGTCATTATGAGTTTCTGGTTATGTCATTCGGGCTGACCAATGCCCCAGTAGCCTTTATGCACTTGATGCACAATGTATTCTGGCCTTATCTAGATTCTTTTGTCATCGTGTTTATTGACGATATCTTGGTGTATTCCCAATCTCGGAAGGATCATGATCAGTATTTGAGAGTCCTGCTTCAGACCTTGAGGGAGAAGAGGTTGTATGCAAAATTTTTGAAGTGTGAATTCTGGCTTGATTCAGTAGCGTTCTTGGGGCACGTGGTGTCAAGTGAGGATATTCAAGTTGATCTGAAGAAGATAGAGGCGGTGCAGAGCTGGCCTAGAACGTCATCAGCTACCGAGATTCACAGTTTCCGGTTTGGCAGGGTACTATCGTCGTACTATCACCACTTTTTAGAGGGATTTTCATGTATTGCAGCACCTATGACCAGACTGACCCAGAAAGGTGCTCAGTTCAGGTGGACAGAGGAGGGTGAGGAGAGCTTTCAGAAGCTCAAGTCAGTTTTGACTACAACTCCGGTGTTGGTTTTGCCTACGGGTTCAGGTTCCTATACAGTTTACTGTGACGCCTCGAGAGTTGGCTTTGGAGCGGTTTTGATGCAGGATGGTAAGGTGATTGCCTACGCGTCCAGACTGTTGAATGTGAATGAGAAGAATTATCCAGTGCACGATCTTGAGCTAGCAGCTATTGTCCACGCCTTGAACATTTTGCGTCATTATTTGTATGGAGTGTGTTGTGAGATTTTCACTGATAACCGTAGTTTGCAGCATATGCTTAAGTAGAAGGATCTGAATTTGCGTCAGAGGAGATGGTTGGAGCTTCTCAAGGATTTTGACCTCACCATTCTGTACCATCCGGGGAAGGCCAATGTAGTGGTCGATGCCCTGAGTCGCAGAGTAGAGATTTTGGGGAGTCTAGCCTACCTTCCAGTAGTAGAACAACCATTAGCACTTGATGTTCAGGATTTAGCAGGTTAGTTGGTGAGATTGGATCTATTAGAGCCCCCCCGGGTATTGTCTTGTGTAACCTCCAGATCTTCTCTTTATGATCAGATTAGAGCACGCCAGTATGATGATCCACAGTTGCTCGTTCTCCAGGACAGGGTCCGTCACGGTGATGCCGTGGATGTGGTTATTGGTGATGATGGGGTCATGAGGATGCAGGGCCGAATTTTCATGCCTAATGTGGATGGACGTCGAGATTTGATTCTAGCTGAGGCCCATAGTTTGCGGTATTCCATCTATCCAGGTGCCGCAAAGATGTATCAGGATCTGAGATAACATTATTGGTGGAGGCAGATGAAGAGGGATATTGTTGAGTTTGTGGCTCGGTGTCTCATCTGCCAGCAGGTCAAGTATGAGCACTAGAGATCAGGTGGGTTGCTCCAGAGTATAGATATTCTAGAGTGGAAGTGGGAGCATATCACCATGGACTTCGTAGTTGGGCTTCCATGGACTTCGAGGAGGTTTGATGCTATATGGGTTATTGTGGATTGGCTGACCAAGTCCGTGCACTTCATTCCTGTTGGTACTACTTATTCTTCGCAGTGGTTAGCTGAGAAATATATCAGGGAGATTGTCCGATTGCATGGGGTTCCAGTTTCTATCATTAATGACAGAGGTACTTAGTTCACATCTCAGTTTTGGAGGGTTGTGCAAAAGGAGTTAGATACTTAGGTTGAGTTGAGCACATCGTTTCATCCTCAGACTGACGGGCAGTTGGAGCGTACTATTCAGATTTTGGAGGATATGTTGCGTTCCTCTGTCATTGATTTTGGGGGTTCATGGGACCAGTTTCTGCCACTCGTGGAGTTTGCATATAATAATAGTTATCAGTCGAGTATTCAGATGGCTCCGTATGAGGCTTTATATGGTAGGAGGTGCAGATCTCCGGTTGATTGTTTTGAGCCGCGCGATGCTAGGCTATTGGGCACAAACTTGGTTCAGGATGCATTGGGTAAGGTGAAGTTGATTCAGGAGCGGCTTCGCACGACACAGTCTAGGCAGAAGAGTTATGCGAACCGGAAGGTCCGAGATGTGTCTTTCATGGTTAGGGAGGAGGTGCTGCTGAAGGTGTCACCCATGAAGGGTGTTATGAGGTTCGGGAAGATAGGAAAGCTGAGTCCCCGGTTCATTAGCCATTTGAGGTGCTTCAGAGGATTGGGGAGGTAGCTTATAGACTTGCTATGCCTCCCAGCTTATCGAGTATTCATCTGGTGTTCCATGTTTCAATGCTCCGGAAGTATGTTGGTGACCTGTATCATGTTTTGGACTACAGCACGGTTCAACTCGAGGGTGATATGTCATATGAGGTAGAGCCCGTGGCTATTTTGGGACGTCAGGTCAGAAAGCTGAGGTCTAAGGATATAGCTTCAGTGAAGGTTCAGTGGAGAGGACAACCGGTGGAGGATGCCACCTGGGAGACCGAGCGGGAGATGCAGAGCAGATATCCTCACTTATTTGAGACTCCAGGTATGTTTCTAGACCCGTTCGAGGATGAACATTTATTTAAGAGGGGGAGGATGTAACGACCCGACCGGTCATTCTGTGAGATTTTCCTCGTTTCCCCCGTTTATTCTTTATCATATGTTGCTTAGCCTATTTATGTTATGTTGGGTCGGTTGGTTCGGGTTCGGAGTGGTCGTGATGAGAACAGAGACACTTAGTCTCTTAAAGTAACTTAATAGTTGAAAAAGTCAATTGGGAGTTGACTTATTGGTAAACAACCTCGGAATGTAGATTTTTTGGCTCGGATAACTTCGTTGGGTGATTTGGTACTTAGGAGTGTGTTCGGAATGAAGTTTTGATGTCCAGTGTAGAATTAGGCTTAAATTGGCGAAAGTTAGTTTTTGGCGATCTTCGACCGGCAGGGAAAATAGGCTATCGGGGTCGGAATGGAATTCCGGAAGTTGGAGCAGGTTCGTAATGTCATTTTGGATATGTGTGAAAATTTTCAGGTCAATCGGATGTGTTTTGGATGGTTTCGGCATCCTTGGTGAACTTTAGAAATTTCAAAGTTCATAGGCTTGAATTTGATGTGATTTCGGTGTTTTGCGTTGTTTTTGGTGTTTTGAGGGTTCGAATAAGTTTGAATGATGTTATGGGATATGTTGGTAGGTTTGGTTGAGGTCCCGGGGGCCTCGAGTGTATTTCGGATGCTCAAATGGGCACTTTTGGTCTTTGGGATATTGCTGGTTTTCTGGTGTTTTAGCAGCAGTGGTTTGTTCATTGCGATCGCGTGAGTTCATCCGCGATCGCGTAGAGTAAGTTGAGGCAAGGAGGATTTTGTTCTATGCATTCGCGGATGAGGGGTGCGAACGCGAAGGGTAGAGGAGAGTGGTCATCGCGAACGCGGGGAAATGGATGCGTTCGCGTAGAGTGTGAAAGACATGAGGACCCCAGGCCCATTGGCCTGTGCGTTCGCATAAGGACCCATGCGTTCGCGATGGCCTGGGATGGTGGTGCAGTGCATTCATGGACTGGTAGCCGCATTCGCGTAGAGTAAAAATAGGGACCTGATGGAATGTGCTATGCAAACGCGTGCCTAGGGCCGCGCACGCGAAGAGTAAAGTCTGGGCAGACAGTTTTAAGTTCTAACTTCGGGGGTGCTTGGCCATAACTCAATATTCCATTAAAGAGTTCGGGGGAAGGATAATTTGGACGATATTTTCAGTGGGATTCTTGTGGTAAGTGTTCTTCAATCATTTTTGGTTCAATTTCATGAATTTGTCTTGATTTTCACCATGCAATTTGAGGAATTAAAGTAGAAAATTCGGTAAAATGGGAGGGAGAATTGAAAATTTCTTTTGATGATTTGAGTGGGTAATTGAGGTCGGATTTTGGTAAATTTGGTATGGATAGACTCGTAAGGGAATGGGGGTTCTAGTTTTGTGATTTTTATTGAATTTCGAGACGTGGGCCCGGGGCTCAGGTTTGGCCAATTTCGAGAATTGTGCCTAAAATTGATAGTTTTCGTTTGAGCCTTGTTCATTTAGCGTATATTGATGATGTTAATCTGGTGTTGGTTAGATTCGGAGCAATCGGGAGCCTATTCGAGGGGCAAGAGCATCACATATTAGTATTTTGGCCCGAGTGGAGGTAAGTAATGGCTATAAATCTTGTCCTGAGGGTATGAAACCCCAAACTTCGTATTTTCTCACTATTTTTAGAATGGCGTACATGTCGGATGACGAGTATGTGGCGTTAACTAATTATTGGATTGGACTTGGTCCTCTCCGCGACAACTATTGAGGTGCGTATTTTACTCTAAATCATATGTTAAATTGTGTTCTAAAAATTATTGCTATATTTGGGCTATAAGCCATGTTTGGGGCCTCGTGCCAACTTGTTTAGACCCCTTAGAGGATTTTTACTATTACTTCCTCACTGTGATGACTTATGATTTACACTCAGTCATGTTATGCTTAACCGTTTTCGAAACTTAGCCTTGTTTACACTATTTGAAATATAAAATGATGTTTCCTGGTCGAGTACCCCGTTTACTGATAGCCCGAGGGGCTTATTGAGAGTTTCTGACTGAGTGAGGCCGAGGGCCTGATTGTGAATATATGAGATGCCACGAGGTGGCTTGATTTAGCGCTTGGGCTGAAGGAGCCCTTCGGAGTCTGTACACACCCCAGTGAGCGCAGGTACCTACTGAGTGCGAGTGCCGAGTGATGAGTGATTGGGAGGCATGAGTGACAGTGAGGTTGCCTGAGGGACTGATACTGAGTGACTGTGAGGTATGCTGAGTGATGTTCTGCCCGAGGTGCGATTTGTGATTCATGTTTTGGCCCGAGGGGCTATTTATGACTTATTTCATTTTACACTAAACTCTTCGGGTATTTTATTTCTGAAATTGTTGGAAAACACATTTTTCAAAGGATTTTAATGAAGTTAGCTTTTAAAGCATGTTGATTTAATATATATATATATACACACACACACACACACACACACACTATTGGAAAGAAAGGTTGTACTTATTGTGAACTGACGATTTGATTTTATGTGTTTCTTACTGCTTAGACTTGATTTATTTTCATTACTATTGAGTTGGCGTACTCACATTACTCCCTGCACCCCTGTGTGCAGATATAGGTGCTGGTACCGAGCGTTAGTCATCTCCTTCCGTGCGGAGCCGGAGTCGGGACATAGAGGTAGCTGTTCAGCGTCCGCAACATCTCTGTTTCCCTTTCTTATTTTGTACTTAGTTCCTCGTTCCGAGATTTTGTATTATGACAGTAGAATTTTAGTATTATACTTAGATGATAATGGCATGTTGGCTCCTTATCTTAGGGATGCTTGTAGACTGTTTAGCTATTTGTTTTTCTTAAAAGATTTAGAGATTATATATGTTTATGAAATGCTGGAAATGATCTTGAAAATAGAAGGAATATGTAAATATGTGATTATTGGCTAGCCTAGTTCCACGATAGGCGCCATCACGGCCGGTTTAGGATTTGGGATCATGACAGAGGGGCTCCTATGGCCCAAGTGCTATATCGCCGCCGCGTGCAGCCCGATCCAATATATCTCGCTGCGGCGTGCAGCCCGATCCATATATATCTCGCTGCGGCGTGCAGCGCGATCCATATATATCTCGTTGCGGCGTGCAGCCCGATCCATATATATATATATAAAACACTGCAGCGTGCAGCCCGATCCATCACTATCCTCACAATCTGGCCCTCAGCCTCGGTCACTAATCATCCTCACAAGCCACTCGGGCAACTCATCAGAAATCACGGGGACTCAGCCCAAAATTTATCTTTCATTTGTTTGAAAACTAAGTGATAAACAGGAATGAACAGTGAACAAGTGTAAATCATGACTGAGATTATATTTTTCTATCAGAACAGTGTGAGAATAGTTGTAAAACACGCCTGAGGGTCCAAACAGGTCGGCACAACGCCCCAAACATGGCGTACAACCCAAAATATAGTATAAATCTCTAAAATATGGAATATCATATGATTTCAAATCAAATACGTGGCTTAATAGTCGCTACGGGACGGACCAAGCCACAATCCCTACCGGTGCACGCCCACGCCCGTCACCTAGCATGTCTGTCATCTCATTTATCAAAACAATACGAGATACCGAGGTTTCATACCCTCAGGTCTAGATTTACGTTCGTTACTTACCTCAAACTGGCCAAAATCCTAACCCGCGATGCCTTTGCCTCTTCACTCGACCTCCAATCGCTCCGAATATACCAGAATCAGTACCATATCATCAATATATGTTAAAAGAACAAAACCCATGCGAAAATTATCAAATTTACTCAAAAATCCCGAAATTGGCCAAACCCGGCCCCATGTCTCGGAATTCGATAAAATCACAAAACTAGAATCCTTATTCACTCACGAGTCTACCCATATCAAATTCATCGAAATCCAACCTCAAATGCCCATTCAAATCCCCAAAAGAATTTCCCAAACTTTCTTCAACTTTTCACCCAATTTCCACCTCAAATCACAAATTAAATGATGAAATTAAAGGCATAATAATGGGAATTAACCAAAACTAGCTAAGAATAACTTACCCCAAACACCCCCGCAAGAATCTCTCAAAAAATCTCCTTCTACCTAGCTCCCAAATAAATTTTGTGATGTGAACTCAAAACCCTTGTTTTTGAACTTTAAATTCTACCCAGGTATTCCCTTCTTCACGTTCGCGGCCCACCCATCGCGTTCGCGATGAACAAAAACTCTCAAAAGCAATTTCTCAAAAACTCCAAACGACAAATGGTTTAATGTTTTAGAAACTAGACACCAAGATGAACAACTTTCTAATTTTGGTAATTTTCCAATTCCTTATAGATTTTGAGATATAAGCTGCCAAAGTCATCCCTGTGCAACATAAATTTCTTCTTCATCTTCCCGGACTGTCTCTAGTGTATCAGGCATAACTCTTTGTATACAAATCCAAATGCTAAATGGTTTACTTTTCATAAAACCATACACAAAGGGCTACAACTTTTATTTTTGAATAATCTTCAAATTCCTTATAGATTGTGAGATATGAGCCTCCAAAGTCAGACATGTGTAACAGAGATTTTTCTTCTTGGCGAACGCGAGGCTGTCGTGACGAACGCGAAGAACAAAGTCCCTGAAGCTAAATCCTTTTTTGCGAACGCGAAAAACAACACCAGACACCAGCATCAGCTATTGTAAAACAACTTGAAATGATCCGAAACCACCCAGAAACAAACCCGAGACTCCCGACGCCCCGTCCAATCACACAAACCAGTCCCATAACATAACACAGACCTGCTCGAAGCCTCAAATCACCTCAAACCACATCAAAATCATGAATCGCACCCCAATTCAAGTCTAATGAACTTTAGAACTTCAAACTTCTAAATTTGATGTCGAAACCTATCAAATCACGTCCGATTGACCTCAAATTTTGCACACAAGTCGCAAATGACACTATGAACCTGCTCCGACTTATGGAATTCCATTCCGACCTCAATAGCTAATTTTCCACTGCCGACCGAAAAGCGCCAAAAACTCAATTTTGCCAATTCAAGCCTAATTCTACTCCGGACCTCCGAAAAACTTTCCGTACACACTCCTAAGTCCCAAATCACCTAATGAAGATATCCAAGCCATAAAAACCACATTCCGAGGTCATTTACCTATAAGTCAGCTTTCGATTTACTTTTCTAACTATAAAGCCAACTTAAGAGACTAAGTGTCTCATTGCTCTCCACAGTCACTCCGAACCCGAGCCAACCATCCCAACACAACATAAAAGAGTTGAACAACACATAATAAAGCAGAAATAGGGGAAACGAGGCTAAACTCTCGGAATGACCGATCGGGTCGTTACAATATTCTTAGATTATTTTTAAGTTATGTGGTTTTGTTCGCCGCATGTATTTTATTCCTTATTGCTAGTATTTGTTACTACTTATACTTTATCTCTCCCGTTTTCTTTTCTATTCCCTCTTTCTTCCTTTTTTGCTTTCCTCTTCTTCTTCTTACCCTTCCTGAGCCGAGGATCTATTGGAAACAACCTCTCTACCTATTAGGTAGGGGTAAGGTCTGCGTACAGACTACCCTCCCTAAAATCCACCTGGTGGGAACATACTAGGTTTATTATTGTTGTATCCTAAAAGTAATAAGATTACAAGGCTAATATATATTCCCAAAAATAATTATACTAATAGGATTCCTAAATGTAATCATGTAGGTGTAACGACCCGATCAGTTGTTTTTCTTTTCAGAACCCTGTTTCCCTAAATAAGACTCCTTGTATGTGCTTTTACTGTTTTATGACTTACGGGGATGGTTAGTTCGGGATTTGGAAGGGTTCAGGTTGAAATCGAAACAATTAGTTCCTTAAGGTTGGCTAAAAAGGCTAAGTTTTACTTTGGTTAAAATTTTGAGCAAACGACCTCGGAATCGGGATTTGACGGTTCCAATAGGTCCGCATGATGATTTTGGACTTAGACGTATGCTCGAATTTGGGTTTTGGATGACCCGGGAGCGTTTCGGCGCTTAATATCGAAAGTTGGCTCCTTGAAGGTTATTGAAGTTCTTTAAATTTGGTTTGGAGTAGGTTTTGGTGATATCGAGGTCCGAATGGAATTTTGAGATAGGGAATAGTTCCATAATGTCATTTAAGACTTGCACACAAAATTTGGTGTAATTCCGAGTAATCGAAGCATGATTTGCCGCGTTCGGAGCAATTTGGAAACTTGAAGTTCATATTTTTATTCAATTTGGTTTTAGGGTGCGATTCTTAGCTCCATTGTCAATTTACACGTTTCAAGACTTTGAGCAGGTCCGCATCATGTTTCAGACTTGTTGGTGCCTTTGGACGAGGTCCCGAGTGGCTCGGGTGAGTTTCGGACCCCTCAGAGCAAAGTTTGAAAAACCAAAAATTCCAGTTCTGGCTTCCTTCTTCACGAACACGGAAGGACTTTCGCATTCGCGTAGAAGGAATTAGTGCTAGGGATTTCTTGCTATGCTTTCACATTAGATAGTCCGCGTTCGCGAAGGTCTAGGACCTGTGATATTCGCGTTCGCGTGAGGTGACTCGTGTTCGTGTAGAAGAGCCTGGGCTGGTCTTGGGCCGCTGATTATTCCTCGCGTTCGTGAAAGGTAGGCGAAGCCAGCCTCCACGTTCGCGTTGCCTTTGTTGCGTTCGTGATGACTAGTCTCCAGGAGCCAGGGCCATTTTCCTTCGCGAACGCGAGGGCGCTTCCGCATTCGCGAAGAAGGAGGCAGCTGGGCAGTGAGTTTTAAAAACAAAACATAGCCATTTTTGGGTTCATTCATTGCACTCTTGGATGATTTGAGAGCTTTTAAGGAGGGGTTTTCGATCTAGCTTTTGAAGATAAGTAATTTCTACCTAATGTAAGTTTAATACATAGATTATAGGTATATTTTTGGCACCAAATTGAGAGTTTGAGCATAATCTTGGACCGGGAAGTAGGCTTAGAGATGAGGTAAGTCTCTTTTCTAACCTTGTAAGAGGGAATTAACCTCATAAGTGAACTTAATCAATATGTGTTTCTATTTGTGGGGGATACATACGCACGAAGTGATGAGAGTCCGTGAGTAGCTATTATTCATACTTATGTCCGGGTAGATTTAGGTTCACACTATATTTTGTTTATACCATTGTTTGTTTATGCTTACTAATTGTTGGATTAAAGCAGAGGTTGGGATTTAAATATTTCAAAAGTTCCTAGTTGAATTTCATATTTGAAAAAGAATTTAGCGATATTATGATAACTTGAGAAAAACGATGTTCAACCGCTTCGCAAGTATATTCTGCGATCGGGGTAAATTTCCACTACTCTCATGGGAGCGAGCCGTTCGACTCAGCAGGATTTATTGATATATTATATGGTTCGGGCCGTTTGACCCTCGGCAGTGCACATTATATTTATATGTATATTTGGATCGGGCCTTACGTCCTTGGCATAATTCGTGCGTAAAGATAGTGGAACCCCTTATATATTTAGTATTGTTTCACGGACTTGAAAGGTGAAAGGATTAGATGAAAGAAATGACTTGGTTCTTACTTGAATGAAAGGATTGTTTACTTATTTCCTGCTCTGAGTTCTATTATCATTGTATAATTCATGTTTAATTAGAACTTTATATTATTAAACTTTTTGCCCATAGTGAGTGTCGAAGTCGACCCCTCGTCACTAGTTCTTCGAGGTTAGACTAGATACCTACTGGGTACATGTTGTTTATGTACTCACGCTACACTTCTGCACTTGATGTGCAGAATCCGAGGCAGGTACATCTGATTATTAGTTCGGCGCGCACGCTTGAATTCTAGTTCGAGACTACACGTGAGCTGCACTTCCGAGTCGTTCAGCAGCAGTAGGAGTCTCTCTTTTGATTTATTTTCTGTCTATTCTATTTCAGAAAGTAAAGTAGAGATTTTTTGTATATTCTACTAGTAGCCCACATACTTGTGACACCAGATCTTGGCAAACACACTAGTAGACTCATGATTTTGGGTGTATTCCTATGGTTATATACATTTAGCTGCTTTCATTTTGTAATTGAAATCTGTTTCTTACTAAATATATTAAATAAAGAAAGTTATTTACTTTGAAGAACTTATTAAAATGGGAAATCACTAGATTTCTCACTGTTGGCTTGCCTAGCAATGGTGTCGGGCGCCATCATGGCCTAAAATGAAATTGGGTCGTGAGAACATGATATTAGAGCCCTAGTTTCACGTAGGTCTCACAAGTTATGGGCAGGCCTAATAGAGTTTTGTGGATCGGCACGGAGACGTCCGTACTTATCTTTGAGAGGCTATAGGGTGTTAGGAAACTACTCTTTATTCATCTCCTATCGTGCAATTGATGGTGTACTAAGTTTCTTCTCTTACTCGCTCGCATATGGATAGAACGTTCGCGGTGGATGTTCTGGACCCGGGAGGAGCTGCTCCCCATGTTGCTAGAGGCCGAGGTAGAGGACGGGGGAGGGCACCGACCCGAGGTAGGGGGCGAGGACATCCCAGAGTTTCCCCAGTTGCACCACCAGCGGATCTAGTTAAGACCCCATTGTAGAGGAGCAGGGCGATGTGCCCGCAGCAGAGCCAACTCTGCTCGATTTCATGACAACACCGGGCTTTCAGGAGGTCATGGGCCGTATGCTACGGTTCATAGATTTCATGACTCAGGCTGGTTTATTTCTAGCAGACCTAGCCACATCTCAGACGGGAGGGGGAGCACAGCCCCTACTGCTCAGGCTCTTGGGCATGCAACTGCCATATACCGGTAAGGGACAGACTGCACAACATGAGAATATTGAAGTCTTACGGGGTGAATTTCACTACCTTTCAGTTGGAGGGTAGAGCACGTAGGTGGTGGAAGGCTTATCTTCTTGGCAGACCAGTAGATTCTCCTCCCATGACTTGGGACCACTTCACACGCCTATTCCTGGACAGGTATATTCTACCCCTAGAGGGAAGAGTTGCAGTGTTAGTTTGAGCATCTCGAGCAGGGTCATATGTCAGTGACTGACTATGAGGCGAGATTCTTTGAGTTGTCTCACCATACATTTATGATACTTCCTACCGATGCAGAGAGGGTGCAGAGGTTTGTTGCGGGGTTGCACTCTAGTATTAAAGCTAGTATGGACTTGGAGGTTGAAATGGGGATTTCCCATCCGTTAGTAGTGGAGATTGCTCTCAGGATTGAGGGTTACCGTTAAAAGGGTATAGAGTAGATGCAACGGGACAAGAGGTCCCGTTTTTTCTGGAGAGTTCCGAGGTTCCCCTGCTGGGGCCAGAGGTCATTTTGGGAGGGGTCAGCCTAGCAGGCCCCCATATTCAGCATCACCACCTCCTCAGGATGTTCCAGCGTGGCCCTCTTTCAGTGCTATGCCGGAGAGTTCTTACCGCCCGCCAGCTATTCAAGGTTCTTCTTGTGGATACTCCGGTCATCAGGGTTCTTCTAGTGCCTATTTTAGTGCCATGCTAGTGAGTTCATGTCGCCTATCTGCTCTTCAGGGTTCTTCCGGTGGGTATTAGGGCCACCAGGGTCAGACTTCAGGGCAGCAGTCCACCGCTCCGACAAGTTGTTATGAGTGCGGGGATCCTAGTCACATGAAGAAAATTGCCACAGACTTCGGGGCAAGGCAGTGCAGCAGGTCAGAAGCCCATGATTACAACTCCAATAGCTGCACCAGTTGTCCGAGCGCCTAGAGATGGAGGGCAGGTGTGTAGGGGCCGTCCTATAGGTGGAGGTCAGGCATGCGGGGGCCAGTCAGGTGGCGCTCCAACCAGATTCTATGCTTTTCCGGCCAGACCAGATGCAGTGGCCTTAGATGGCACGATCACATGTATTATTTCTGTCTGCGGTAGGGATGCTTCAGTCTTATTTGATCCAGGATCTACCTATTCGTATGTGTCATCTCTGTTTGCTCACTTTATGGATATTCCTCGTTAGTCCTTGGGCACGCCTATCTATGTGTCCACTCATGTGGGTGATTCTGTTGTTGTGGATCGTATCTATCGGTCCCGTGTGGTCACATTCTTTGGATACAAGACTAGAGCAAATCTTCTGTTGCTTGATATGATTGACTTTGAGGTCATCCTGGGCATGGACTGGCTATATTTATATCACACCATCCTTGATTTCCATGCCAAGAATGTTACCTTAGCGATGCTTGAGTTTCCTAGATTGGAGTGGAAGGGTTCATATGTCAGTACATATAGTCAGGTTATCTCTTTTATGAAGGCTCGACACATGGCCGAGAAGGGTTGCTTAGCTTATCTTGCCTATGACTGGGATACTACTACAGAGTCTCTGGCGATTGATTCAGTACCAGTAGTTCGGGAGTTCTCCGATGTGTTTCCTTCTAATCTTCCAGTCATGCCACCAGATCATGATATCGATTTCTGTATTGACTTCGCTCCAGGTACCCAACCTATATATTTCCCACCGTACCGTATGGATCTAAAAGAATTGAAGGAGTTGAAGGAACATATTGAGGAGTTTCTAGCAAAGGGATTCGTCAGGCTGACTGTATCACCTTGGGGTGCACTAGTATTATATGTGAATAAGAAAGATGGGACTATGCAGATCTGTATTGATTACTTCCAGTTGAACAAAGTCACCATTAAGAACAAGTACCCGTTGCCTCCTATTGATGATTTGTTTGACCAGTTTCAGGGTGCTCGGATGTTCTCTAAGATCGAATTGTGATCGGGGTACCATCAGTTAAAGATTCGGGACTCAGATGTTCCGAAGACTGCTTTCTGTACTAGATATGGCCATTATGAGTTTCTAGTGATGTCTTTCAGTCATACTAATGCCCCAGCGGTGTTTATGGATTTGATAAATAGGGTGTTTAGGACTTATGTTGACTCGTTTGTTATTGTCTTCATTGATGATATTTTGATTTACTCTCGCAGCATGGAGGAGCACGAGCAGCATTTGAGAGTGGTGCTTCAGCCTTTGCGGGAATAGAAGCTATATGCTATGTTCTCTAAGTGTGAGTTTTGGCTATATTCTATAGAATTATTGGGGCATATTGTATCAAGCGAGGGCATTAAGGTGGATCCCAAGAAGATTGAGGCAGTTCAGAGTTGGCCTCGTCCCACTTCGGCGACGGAGATCAGGAGCTTCTTGGGGTTAGCAGGTTATTACCGCCGGTTTGTGGAGGGCTTCTCATCTATTGCAGCACCTTTGAATAGATTGACCTAGAAGGGTTCTCAGTTTTGTTGGTCTGATGAGTGTGAGGCGAGCTTTCAGAAGCTCAAGACGTCTTTGACTACAACACCATTCCTAGTGTTGCCTTACTGTTCGGTGAAGTATATCATGTATTGCGACGCTTCACGTGTTGGCTTGGGTTGTGTATTGATGTAGGAGGGGCGATTTATTGCATATGCTTCATGTCAACTGAATCCCCATGAGAAGAATTATCCTGTGCATGATTTGGAGTTGACCGTGATTGTTCAAGCTCTTATAATTTGGAGGCATTATCTTTATGGGGTGTCCTGTGAGGTTTACACTGATCATCGCAGCTTGCAACATTTGTTCTAGCAAATGGATATCAATTTGAGGGAGCGTAGGAGGCTTGAGTTACCGAAGGACTATGACATCACCATTCTTTATCATCCGGGCAAGGCGAATGTGGTCGCGGATGCCTTGAGCAGGAAGACAGAGAGTATGGGTAGCTTGGCATTCTTTTCAGCAGAGGAGAGGCCACTAGCTTCGGACATTCAGTCCTTGCCTAACAGACTTGTGAGGTTGGATATTTCAGAGCCCAGCCGAGTTCTTGCATGCGTCGTTGCACAGTCTTCACTATTGGAGTAGATCAAGGCTCGACAGTTTGATGATTCACACCTATTGGTTCTTAGGGAGACGGTACTATAGGGTGGTGCCAAAGAGGTTTCTATTGGCGAGGATGGTGTTTTACGACTCCAGGGTCGTCTATGTGTTCCTAATGTTGATGGTTTGAGGAGAGGATTCTAGAGGAGGCACATAGTTCTCGATATTCCATTCATCCAGGTGCTACGAAGATGTATCTTGACCTGAAACAACATTATTGATGGTGGAGGATGAAGAAAGAAGTTGAGTATCTAGCTAGATGCCTAAATTGCCATCAGGTTAAGTATAAGCACCAGAGGCCAGGAGGCCTATTCCAGCATATAACTATACCTTAGTGGAAGTGGGAGCACATTACTATGGACTTCGTAGTTGGGTTTCCGCGGACATTGCAGAAGTTTGATGCAGTTTGGGATTGTAGACAGATTGACCAAGTCGGCACACTTCATTCATGTGATGACTATGTATACTTCGCAGATATTGGTCCAGATTTATATTTAGGGGATAGTTTGGCTGCATGGTGTGCCTGTCTCCATCATATCAGACAGAGGTCCTCAGTTTACTTCACATTTCTAGAGATCCGTACAGAGTGAGTTGGGGACCCGTGTAGAGCTCAGCACCTCATTTCATCCACAGATCGACAGGCAGACATAGTACACAATTCAGATATTGGAGGACATGATCAAGGCATGTGTGATTGAATTTGGAGGACAGTGAGATAGATTCTTGCCTTTGACCGAGTTTGCTTGCAACAACAATTACCACTCCAACATTAAGATGGCTCTATTGGAGGCTTTATATGGTCGGTAGTGTCGTTCTCCCATTGGGTGGTTTGAGCCCGGCGAGGCAAGGTTATATGGTACTGATTTGGTGAAGGATGCCTTGGAAAAGGTAAAGTTTATTCAGGAGCGACTTCGCACAACACAGTTCCGATAGAAGAGTTACGCTGATCAAAAGGCGCGTAACTTACCATTTATGGTAGGCGAGAAGGTTCTCTTGAAAGTATCGCCGATGAAGGGAATCATGAGGTTTGGGAAGAATGAAAAGTTGAGCCCAAGGTTTATAGGACCATTTGAGGTGTTGAGGAGAAATGGGGAGGTTTCTTATGAGCTTTATTTTCATCCAAGTCTATCGGGAGTTCATTCGGTTTTCTATGTGTCTATGCTCCGGAGGTATCATCCCAATTTGTCACATGTTTTAGACTTCAACACGATTCAGCTAGATGAGAGTCAGGGTTATGAAGATGAGCCAGTTGCCATTGTTGATAGCTAGGATTACTAGTTGAGATCCAAGAGGATTTCCGCGGTAAAGGTGCAGTGGAGGGGCCAACCAGTCGAGGAGGCGACTTGGGAGTCTGAGGACGACTTGGGAGGCGACTTGGGAGTCTGGGACATGTGACCTTCGAGTTCGTATGAGGCGGCTTGCGTTCGCGTAGAGGAGCCTAGGCTGGACTTGGGCCACTGATTATTCCTCGCATTCGCGGAGAAGCCCTTGCATACGAAGGGTAGGCCAATCCAGCCTCCGCATTCGCATTTGCGATGAGTAGTCTCCAGGAGCCAGGGCCGTTTGCCTCCGCGAACGTGAGGCCCCTTCCGCATTCGTGAAGAAGGAGGCAGCTGGGCGGCGAGTTTTAAAAACGAGACTTAGCCCTTTTTGGGTTCATTTATTGCACTCTTGGGCGATTTGAGAGCTTCTAAGGAAGGGTTTTGGACCTAGTTTTTGAAGGTAAGTAATTTCTACCTAATGTGAGTTTAATACATAGATTATGGGTAGATTTTAACATGAAAAGTTATGGAAATCATGGGTTTAGATGAAAAACCTAGGTTTTGATAAAAATGGGATTTTACCATAAAAATGGTTATGGAATTTAGTAAAAATCACATATTTTAGTTCATGAGGTTATGGGTAATAATTTTCTTCAAAAATTTCCGAAATCCGGGCACATGGGCCCGAGGGTGAATTTTAGGGATATTACATTTAGGGTTGGGTAACCTATTTAATAGTTGAATACAAAATTTTGAGCATGTATTGATTAGTTTATATACTATCTGATTAGTTTTGAATTGTTCGGCACCAAATTGATAGTTTGAGCATAATCTTGGACCGGGAAGTAGGCTTTGAAACAAGGTAAGTCTCTTTTCTAACCTTGTAAGAGGGAATTAACCCCATAGGTGAACTTAATCAATATGTGTTTCTATTTGTGGGGGCTACGTACGCACGAAGTGATGAGAGTCCATGTGTAGTTACTATTTATGCTTACGTCCGGGTAGATTTAGGTCCACACTATGTTTTGTTGATACCGTTGTTTGTTTAAGCTTACTTATTGTTGGATTAAAGAGGTGGTTGAGGATTCAAATATTTCAAAATTTCCTAGTTGAATTTCATAATTGAAAAATAATGGAGCGATATATGATAACTTGAGAAAAACGATGTTCAACCGCTTCGCAAATATATTCCGCGAGCGGAGTAAATTTCCACTACTCTCATGGGAGCGAGTCGTTCTCCTCGGTAGGATTTATTATATATTATATGGTTCAGGCCATTTGACCCTCAGCAGTGCACAATATATTTATATGTATATTTGGATCGGGCCGTACGTCCTCGGCATAACTCGTGCGTAAAGATATTGGAACCCCTTATATATTTAGTATTGTTTCACGAACTTGAAAGGTGAAAGGATTAGATGAAAGAATTGACTTGGTTCTTACTTGAATGAAAGGATTGTTTATTTATTTCCTGCTCTGAGTTTTATTATCATTGTATAATTCATGTTTAATTAGAACTTTATATTATTAAAGTTTTTGCCCATAGTGAGTGTTGAAGTCGACCCCTCGTCACTAGTTCTTCGAGGTTAGACTAGATTCCTACTGGGTACATGTTGTTTATGTACTCACGCTACACTTCTGCACTTGATGTGTAGAATCTAAGGCAGGTGCATCTGGTTATTACTTCGGCGCACACGCTTGACTTCTGGTTCGAGACTACACGTTGAGCTGCCCTTCCGAGCCGTTCAGTAGCAGCCAGAGTCTCTCTTTTTATTTTCTGTCTATTCTATTTCAAGAAGTAGAGTAGAGATATTTTGTATATTCTACTAGTTGCTCACGTACTTGTGACACCAGATCTTGGCACACACACCAGTAGACTCATGATTTTTGTTGTATTCCTATGGTTATATACATTTAGTTGCGTGCGTTTTGTCAATTTAAATCTGTTTCTTACTAAATCTATTTTAAAGAAAGTTATTTACCTGGAAGAACTTATTAAAATAGAAAATCACTAGATTGCTCATTGTTGGCTTGCCTAGCAATGATGTCGGGCTCCATCACGGCCTTGTAACAACCGGGTAGGTCGTTTTGAGAGTTAGTGCCCCAATCCCCTAATAACTGCTTTCCTCATGTCTATTTCTTCTTTTGGGACTTGTCGGGACGTTGAATGGTGAAATTCAGAGAGTTTTTGGACACATAGTCCTTATATGTGAGTTCAAGCTTTAGAAATCAGATCATAGTTGGAACTGTGGGAAGACGGGTCCGGAATGGGATTCCGTCGACTCGTTAGCCCCGTTGGGTAATTTCAGAGTTAGGAGCGTGTCCGGAATGTCCTTTTGAGGTCTGTAGTAGATTTAGGCTTGAATTGGAGAAAGTTAGACATTTGGCAATTTCGACCGATAGGTGAAATTTTGATATCGAGCTCGGAATGGAATTTAGAGAGTGGTTGTAGGTCCGCTGTGTCATTTGTGACATGTGTGTAAAATTTGAGGTCATCGGACTAGTTTTGATGTGTTTCGGCATCGGTTGTAGATTTTGGAAATTTCATAAGTTCTTAGGCTTGAATCCATGTATAATTGGTGATTTTGGTGTTATGTGATGCATTTTGGAGGCTCGGATAAGTTTGGATAAGGTATTAGGACTGGTTGGTATGTTATGTTGAAGTCTCGGGGGCCTAGGGGATGTTTCGGACGCTCAACGGGTGATTTTTTGAACTTGGAAACAGCTGAACAAATGCTGGTTCTAGTGTCTCGCACCTGCGATGGATTTTCCGTAGGTGAGGACATGCACATGCAGAAGAGGGGCTCGCAGGTGCGGTCAGGGTTCCGCAGGTGCGGAGCCGCAGATGCGGCCCAGTGACCGCAGGTGCGGCCCCAGTCCTTTTAGAGAGTTTTTCGCACCTGCGATGGATTTTCCGCAGGTGCGGCACCACAGGTGTGGTCCAAGGGGCGCAGGTGTGGAATCGCTAGGCAGTTTATATCAAATTCGAGGGCTTGAAATTCATATCTTCTAAAAACGATTTGGAGCTCGGGTGTAGGCGATTTGGAGTGGGTTTTGAGGAAAAGATTCATAGGTAACAATTCCTAATCTTATTTCATTTGTATATCATTTATCTATAGCAAATTATTCCATGCAATCAATAAATTGGGTGAAAAATCATGAGAATGGGAAGAAGTTTCCCCAATTAGAAATCCGAGAATTTGATAAGATTTTGACGTTGGTTTTCGATGATTCTTGTTCGAGTGAGTTCGTGAGTGAATGGGTGTTCTAAATTTGTAACTTTCACTCGATTCCGAGACGTGGGCTCGAGGGACTTTTAGGGCGATTTTCCTTATTTCGCGTATTAGCCTCGAACTTATTAGCTATTTTGATTCCTTAAAATGATATTTACATTATGCAATCGAATTGAATAGATTTGGGCCATTTGGAGTCGGATACTCATGGCAAGAGCGTGATTTTGAGTTGAGTAGCGCAGTCGAGGTAAGTGGCTGGCCTAACTCTGTGTTGGGGATTTACCCTAGGCTATTTTAATACTGTTTTATGTTGTTTTGGGCGCCGTGTACGTGAGGTAAAGAGTACGTACACGGGCCATTGTTGCAAAAAATCCATTTTTCCCTTCATGACTTAAATCATTTCATTCTTATTTCACTTTCATGTATCGACTATGTAGTTTAGATTAGGAAGTAGCATGTGTACCTATATTACTTGAACTTTCCCTAGTTGTTACTATGCGTACCATGTTTAGGTAGTTTTATCCATATTTGTGCCTGTGATTTTT
Organism: Nicotiana paniculata; assembly: GCA_005239505.1. Taxonomy (NCBI): domain Eukaryota; kingdom Viridiplantae; phylum Streptophyta; class Magnoliopsida; order Solanales; family Solanaceae; genus Nicotiana; species Nicotiana paniculata. Next base: position 99,624 of record ML333071.1, on the reverse strand, counting down.
CCTGAACTATTGTAAATAAAAAATTGTATCTGGTATTTGTATTGCATTACATATTTAAATTGGGACTACGGACGAGATTACAGGAGCTTTCCCCCTGTACTACATTGCATACTTGTTACTGTGATATATGATGTGCTGAGCCGAGGGCTCCCTGTTATTATTTTCTTTTAGCTCATTATTTCTACTGATTTTCCTTAGCTTATTATGTCTCTGTCTGTTTAATTTTTAAACTGTTTTTACTATAAAAATCCACTAGAGCCTTAACCTGACCTCGTCACTAGTCGACTGGGGTTAGGCTTGGAACTTACTGGGTACCAATTTTTGGTGTACTCATGCCCTTTCATGCACATGTTTTTCGTGTGCAGATACAGGTACCAGCGCTCAGTTTTGTGGCTAGGGGTCCGAGCAGCAGCTTCTAGGAGACCGAAAGGCAATTCTGCCGCGTCCGTAGAGTTCTTCGAGTCACCTTCCACTCCAGATTTAGATACATTTTTTTTTCATTTAAATTCCCTTACGTTTTACAGAGCTATTTTGAGACAGAGCTTGTGACTAAGGTGATATTCCGGGTTTTGAGAAAGTTGTATTTTGTACGCGCCAAGTGGCAGTGTTTCATTGTAGACTCACTTATTTCGTCTTTATTTTATTGCTTCTATTTAATATGTGTTTCCGCAATTAGGCTTACCTAGTCATAGAGACTAGGTGCCATCATGATGCTTTCGGAGGGTATATCGGGTCGTGAAAAGTTGGTATCAGAGAGTCTAGGTTCATAGGAGGCACAAGTCACAAGCCGGTTTATTAGAGCCTCGCAGATCGGTGCGGAGACGTCCGTATCTATCTTCGGGAGGCTATGTAACTGTTAAGAAAAATCATATTTCTTTGATTTCCTTGTCATGCGAGTTATTGACCTCAATAAAAAAATTCTAAACGTTTATTCTATTCTTTCCCACAGATGGTGAGGACCCGTACTGGGAGGACCGACGACCAGGAACCCGAGCCCCCTGCCAGAGCTTCCAGATGTCGGGGTCGGGATAGAGGACGACCACCCGGTGCAGCCCGAGCACCGGAGAGAGAAGCGATAGAGGATCCTATGGCAGATCCAACTAGAGAGCCGGTACAGGAGGTTCCTATTGCTGCTCCAGCCTTATAGGAAACTTTAGCTCAGTTCATGAGCATGTTCAGTACTCTAGCTTAGGCTGGACTACTCCCGATAGATGCCGCTACATCTCAGGCCAGGGGAGGCGCACAAACTCCCGCAGCCCGCACTCCTGAGCAGAGGGGCCAGGTTGATTAGGCCCCGGAGTATATTCCTACGCCCCCAGCAGCTCCAGTTCAACATGATGCTAGGGCAGCTGCTTCTGAGGCCGAGCAGTTCAAACTTGAGAGGTACAAGAAGTACACCCCCTACTTTCAGGGGACTAGCTTTAGATGACGCTCTGGGATTTCTTAAGGAGTGTCAACATATTCTCCGCACTATGGGAATTCTGGAGACCAGTAGGGTTTCTTTCACCGCTTTCCAGCTGAGGGGAGCAACATATCAGTGGTGGTGGGCCTATGAGCTGAGTATGTCCCTCAGTTTTCAGAGATGTTTCTGCGAGAGTATGTCCCTCAGAGTCTCAGGGATACTTGGCGCACGAAGTTCGAGAAATTGAGCCAGGGTACTATGATTATATCGGAGTATGCAATCCGTTTCAGTGAGTTAGCTCGACATGGACCAGCCTTGGTTGCCACAGTCAGAGAGCGGGTTCGCTATTTCACTGAGGGACTCCATCCTAGTATTTGGACCAGTATGGCCAGAGAGTTGGAGATGAATATCACTTACCAGCAGGCAGTGAGTATTACCAGGAGAGTAGAGGGCATGTTCGCTCGGGACAGAGAGGATAGAGAGGCCAAGAGGTCTCGAGAGACTGGCCATTTTTCAGGAGCTCGTGCACCAGCAGCACGCCATGGTAGGGGCTTTGTGGGTTGCCCTGTTCATTCATCCCTTCCAGCAGCCAGTGGTATTCAAACTCCTCCTAGACCTCAAGAGTTCTATTATACACCGCCAGTATCCAGTGTGCCTCCAGTTTGAGGTGCTATTTACGACCCGCCCAGCAGGCCAGCTCCTATTCAGTCTCAGCCGCAGCGTGCTCCGAGGGGTTTGTTTGAGTGTGGTGACACTCCGCATGTGATTAGAGATTTCCCAAGGGCTAGGAGGGGTGCACCTCCACAGTCTTATCATCCTTCACGTTCTCCGCCAGGTCCTCTGGCTATCCTTCCAGCCTCAACTGCCACTCCACCTCCTAAGTCAGCTCGAGGTGGGGGTCGGGGAGGTAGGGGTCGCCCTAGAGGGGGAGGCCAGGCCAGGTACTATACCTTTCCAGCCCGTTCCGAGGTTGTTGGTTTAGACTCAGTCATCATAGGTATTGTCCCTGTCTGCCATATGTTGCATAAATGTTATTTGATCCAGGCTCTACGTATTTATATGTGTCCTCTTATTTTGCTACACATCTGGGGATATCTCGGGATTCTTTGAGTTCCCCTGTTTATGTATGTACTCCTGTGGGAGACTCTCTAGTTTTGGACCGCGTATATCAGTCGTGTTTGATTTCTCTTAGTGGTTTTGAGACCAGCGCTGATTTATTATTACTCAGCATGGTAGATTTCGATGTTATCTTGGGCATGGACTGATTGTTGCCCCATTATGCTCTTCTTGATTGTCACGCTAAGACCGTGACACTGGCTATGCCAGGAATGGGATTCCGTCGACTCTTGTAGCTCTGTTGGGTGATTTCGGAGTTAGGAGCGTGTCTAGAATGTGCTTTTGAGGTCCGTAGTAGATTAAAGCTTGAATTGGTTAAAGTTAGAAATTCGGCGATTTCGGCCGATAGGTGAAATTCTGATATCGGGCTTGGAATGGAACTCTGAGAGTGGCTGTAGGTCTGTTGTGTCATTTGTGACCTGTGTGTAAAAGTTGAGGTCATTCGAACTAGTTTTGATGTGTTTCGGCATCGATTGTCGATTTTGGAAATTTCATAAGTTCTTAGGCTTCAATCCATGTGTAGTTGGTGATTTTGGTGTTATGTGATGCGTTTTGGAGGCTCGACTAAGTTTCGATAAGGTATTAAGACTGGTTGGTAAGTTTGGTTGAGGTCCCGGGGGCCTTGGGGATGTTTCGGATGCTCAACGGGTGATTTTTCAAACATGGAAACAGCTGAACCATTGCTGGTTCTGGTGTCTCGCACCTTCGATGGATTTTCCGTAGGTGCGGAACGGGGGCTCGCAGGTGAGGGCTTGGTCAAGGTCAGCCAGTCTCGCAGGTGCGGTCTGGGTTCCGCAGGTGTGGAGCCGCAGATGCGGCCTAGTGACCGCATGTGCGGCCCAGTACTTTTAGAGATTTTTCGCACCTGCGATAGATTTTTCGCAGGTGTGGGACCGCAGGTGCGGTCCAAGGGGAGCATGTGCGGAATCGCTGGGCTGTTTATATCAAATTCGAGGTCTTGAAATTCATATCTTCTAAAACGATTTGGAGCTCGGGTGTAGGCGATTTGGAGTGGGTTTTGAGAAAAAGATTCATAGGTAACAATTCCTAACCTTATTTCATTTGTATATCATTTATCTATAACAAATTCTTCCATGCAATCAATGAATTGGGTGAAAAATCATGAAAACGGGAAGAAGTTTCCCCAATTAGAAATCCGGGAATTTGATAAGATTTTGACGTCGATTTTCGATGATTCTTGTTCGAGTGAGTTCGTGAGTGAATGGGTGTTCTAAATTTGTAACTTTCACTCAATTCCGAGACATGGGCCTGGGGGACTTTTTGGGCGATTTTCCTTATTTCACGTATTAGCCTCGAACATATTAGCTATTTTGATTCCTTAAAGTGATATTTACATTATGCAATCGAATTGAATAGATTTGGGCCATTCAGAGTCGGATACTCGTGGCAAGAGCGTGGTTTTGATTTGAGTAGCGCAGTCGAGGTAAGTGGCTTGCCTAACTCGGTGTTGTGCACGTGAGCTGACGAGTACATACACGGGCCATTGTTGCAAAAACTCCATTTTTCCCTCCATGACTAAAATCATTTCAATCCTATTTCATTGTTTCATGTATCGACTATGTAGTTTAGATTAGGAAGTAGCATGTCTACCTGTTTTACCTGAACTTTCCCTAGTTGTTACGATGTGCACCATGTTTAGGTTGTTTTATCCATATTTGTGCCTGTGATTTTTCCTGAATTAAAAATTGTATCCGGTATTTGTATTGCATTGCATATTTAAATTGGGACTACGGACGAGATTCCGGGAGCTTTCCCCCTGTACTACATTGCATATTTAAGTTGGGACTACAGACAAGCTTCTGGGAGCTTTCCCCCTGTACTGCATTGCATATTTAAATTGGGACTACAGATGAGATTCCGGGAGTTTTTCCCTGTACGGGATTGTATATTTAAATTGGGACTACGGACGAGATTTCGGGAGCTTTCCCCCTATATTGCATTGCATACTTGTTACTGTGATATGTGATGTGCCGAGCCGAGGGCTCCCTGTTATTATATTCTTTTAGCTCCTTGTTTCTACTGATTTGCCTTAGCTTATTATGTCTCTCTATGTTCAAACTTTAAACTATTTTTACTATAAAAATCCAGTACAGCCTTAAACTAATCTCGTCACTACTCGACTGAGGTTAGGCTTGGCACTTGCTGGGTACCAATTTGTGGTGTACTCATGCCCTTTCCTGCACATGTTTTTCGTGTACAGATCCAGGTACCAGCGTTCAGTTTCGTGGCTAGGTGTCCGAGCAGCAGCTTCTAGGAGACCGAAAGGTAATTCTGCTGCGTCCGCAGAGTCCTTCGAGTCACCTTCCATTCCAGATTTAGATACATTTTTTTCATGTATATTCCCTTACTTTATATAGAGCTATTTTGAGACAGATCTTGTGACTAAAGTGATATTCCGGGATTTGGGAAAGTTGAATTTTGTTCGCACCAAGTAGAGATGTTTCATTGTAGACTCACTTATTTCGTCTTTGTTTTATTGCTTCTATTTAATATGTGTTTTCGCAATTAGGCTTACCTAGTCATAGAGATTAGGTGCCGTCACGATGCCTTCGGAGGGTAAATCGGGTCGTGACAGGCCTAAAATGAAATTGGTGACAATAGGATTCTTAACGTGTAGTATTATGTCCTAAAACTAATAGAATTACAAGGACAATGTCTAGAATTCCGATTATGTCCTTTTATTATGAGTTATTATCCTTAATTTTAAAAGGCTATTTTTGTAATCCAACATTTTAGTCATGCTTTTATAATAATATAGATTATTTTAGTTGATGTTAAATTGTCACACGCTATATGTTTGGTTAAATTTGTGTAAAACATTTTCCAATATTTCAATTTCTCATGTTTGGTTGGCTTAAATATTTTGGAAAAAAGTTTCCTCGTGAATTCGTTTTCCTCCTATCGGATAACATGTTTTCCTTATCAAAACAAGGGAAAATATTTTTCAAATCTCCTTTTCAACTTTCTTCACCCTATTTTTCATCCCCACCAACCCATCCCACCCATAAACCAGCCCTACCCACCCACTCCAACGGCCAACCCCTTACCACACCACACCCACTCCCACCCACCCCAACCTCGCCCACCACCTGCCCTAAATAAAACTATTATTAAGAGTAGTTTCTTTTCATGTTGTACTTTTTTTTTATTTTAACAAAATGAGTATATTCTTTTTCAAACTTCTCTACCTTATTCCTCATTCCCACCATCCCTACCCACCCACCACATCCCACCTATCCTAAATAGAACTATTATTAAGAGCACTTTCTTTTCATATTGTAGATAGAGTTTTTTTTTATTTCAACAAAATGAGTATATTCTTTTTATTAACAATTTTCTTTCATTTCAACAAAACGAGTACATTTTTCATGACATAGAAAAAATATTTTCTTTCATTTCAACAAACTGAGTATTTTTTTCATGATGTAGAAATTTTTTTTCTTTCATTCAACAAAATGAGTAATATATTTTCAACAACGACAACATACCCAGTATTATCACACCATGGGGTTTTGGGAGGGTAATGTTGTTGCTCCCAAATGCACACGTAAGTATACGTGGTCGTACAAGTTATAAAATGATAAGTCGAGTGTCGAATCCACAGAGACTTGTATCAACTACCCACTAAATTTACCAAAATTGTTATTCAGACAAGCCAAAATCAAGTTCACGAATATGATTATACTAAACTATAATTCTAAGTAGTAACTAAATTATCAAGTAGCAAGATATGATGGTGTATTCAATAGAGACAAATATTCCAGGGAATCACCAATCATATTGTGTTCTAGTTAACTCTCCCTTCATACAATTCACTCATGGTTGCTAATTAATCGATAATTTCTCTCATAGCCTTCTCCCGAAGTGCTACTCACCTATTCAAAATATATTAACGCCTATATTCCTATGAAATCAATCTATTTAGAACGCATTAATATTTATGATATCTAATTAAGCACGGTGACTAGGTATATTCCTATCCTAACCTATCAGCCCCATAAGAGTTAAGATCGCGCTCTCTTCAATTCTTCTCTAGTTTAAACACAGCTTTCGCAAGCATATCATAGATAGTAAATAGAACCTAACTTGTCACGACCCAATTTACCCTTCGAAAGGTATTGTGACGGCACCTACTCTCTACGACTAGGTAAGCTTACTATTATGGGAAAAACTTTAAAAAATACACAATAAATAAAGAAAATAAGGACATAATTTAAATAACAAAATGGTGCCGCTTGGTATATACAAAATATTCTCCCAAAGACCCGGAACGTCACAAAGTCACAAGCTTCTATTAACTACCTTAGCTCTAAACATGTCTGGAAGTACATAAAAAGGACTCTAAATGATGGAGTAGAAGGGGACTCTGAGGATTCTGCGGACGCGGCAGAATACCTTGTAGTCTCCCAAAATCAGCAAAAAATACTATCCTCGAGGCTGATAGCTCATACCTGGATCTGCACACGAAAACATGTGCAGGAAAGGGCATGGGCACACCACATTGGTACCCAGTAAGTGTCAAGCCTAACCCCGGTCAAGTAGTGACGAGGTCAGGTTAAGGCCCTATTGGAGTAAATATAATCAATTTAAAGACAGTAAAAGAGATAAGTAAATTCTATGGTAACAGTTAAAGAAAATGCTCGAAAACTTAACAGTCAAGGGAGCCCTCGGCCCAGAACAAGGAAAACACAAGGTGGAATCTCCCGGGATATCGTTCCGTAGTTTCATATGATTATGCAGTACAAGGGGATCTCCCGAAATACGTCTGTAGTCCCAAAATAAATATGCAGTGCTGGGGGATCTCCTGGAATACGTCTATAGTCCCAATTTAAATATGCAGTACCAGTGGATCTCCCGGAATATGTCCGTAGTCCCAATTTAAATATACAGTACAGGGGGATCTCCTGGAATACGTCTGCAGTCCCAATTTAAATATTTGATGCAAGATAAAATGATAGGTATGGCATCGAATTTATACAGTTCCTCTAATCACAGATAAGGAAAAGCAGTAACCTAACTAAACATGGTGCACAGAATATCATATAGACAATTAGACACATAAACATGCTTTTCTAATCTAAGCTAAACAATTTAACATATTAATGCAATTTAATAGGAGAAAGACAATTTATGATTTAAGAAGAAAAAAATGAGATTTTTGCAATAATTGCCCGTGTACGTACTCGTCACCTCACGTACAAGGCGCCCACACATCAAATAATATCAAACGTCCTAAGGGGAAGTCCCCAACACAAGGTTAGGCAAGCCACTTACCTCAACCGCTCAAATCAACTTGAAACCATGTTCTTGCCACGAGTACCCGACTCCGAATGGCACGAATCTATTCAAATAAACTACAAGCAACTAGTCCAACTAATCAAATCGAACCTAATAATGCAAAATTAGGAAAATCTCCCAAAAAAGTCCCCCAGGCCCACACCTCAGAGTCGGGTAAAATTTACGAATTACGAACACCCGTTCACTAACGAGAACACTTGAACAAAAATCATCAAAATTCGACGTCAAAATCTCACTCAAATCTCGGATTTTAAATTGGGGAACTTTTTCCCCCCATTTCCAAAATTTTACCCTCAAATTCCTCAATTAGAAGGGGAAAACAACAATAGATTATTGTATTATGATCAAAATAGAGTTAGAATTTATTACCCAATGATTCTCCTTCAAAAACCCTCGTGAAACTGTCTCCCACCGAGCTCCAAATCAATTTTTCTGTTATGAAATATCAAACCCTCGAACTTCCTATTTCTGCCTTGCAATTTTTGCATCTGCGGTTCATGGGGCCACACCTGCGGTCCCGCACCTACGTAAAAAGCATCGCAGGTGCGAAAATAACTTATCCGGGCTGGGCCCGCATCTGTGGTCACTGGGCCGCATCTGCGGTCATTGATGCTTTGGCCCTTGTCCGCTTCTGCGATTACCAAACCACTTCTGTGGTGCTGTACCTGCGGTCCAACATCCACAGGTGCGAAAATGACAGGTTCAACACACCAGAAAATTGCCTAAGTCCAAATTTCTTCCTGTTGAGCATCTGAAACACACCCGAGGACCCCGGGACCTCAACCAAACCTACCAACCAGTCCTATAACATCATTCGAACTTAGTTGAGCCTTCAAACTCAAGCCTAAGAACTTAGCATTTTTCCAAAATCTACAAACGATGTCGAAACACATCAAACCTAGTTCGAATGACCTTAAATTTGACACACATGTCACAAATGACACTACGAACCTACAACCACTTCTGGAATTCCATTCCTAGCTAGATGTACAAATTTCCGCTATCGACCGAAATCGCTGAAATCTAACTTTCGCCAATTCAAGCTTAAATCTACTACAAACATCCAAAACACATTCTGGACGCACTCCTAACCCCAAAATCACTCAACGGAGCTAACGGAGTTGATGAAATTCTATTTCGGATCCGTCTTCACACAGTTCTGACTACGTTCTAATTTCTAAGGCTTAAACTCACAATTAGGGACTAAGTGTCCCAAAACTCTCTAAATTCCATAACTAATCGCTCTGGCAGTCCCAATAGTAGAAACAAGCATGGGGAAAGTAGGGGATCGGGACTTTAACTCTAAAAATGACCGTTGGGTCGTTACATTCTCCCCTTCTTAAAAAAATCATTCGTCCTCAAATGAGTAATAAGCCATACCCGAAGCTGTGAAAAGATGAGGGTATTGGCTGTGCATATCCTGCTCAGTCTCACAAGTTGCCTCCTCGACCGGCTGACCCCTCCACTGAACTTTTACTTATACAATATTCTTTGACCTAAGCTTTCTGACCTGCCTATCCAAAATGGCTATTGGCTTCTCAACATAATATAGATCATTGTCCAACTGGACTGAGCTGAAATCCAAAACATCAGCTGGATCACCGTGATACTTCCAGAACATATAAACGTGGAATACCGGATTAACTCATGCTAGGCTGGGAGGTAAGGAAAGCTCATAAGCAACCTACTGAGTGCGCCGCAATATCTCAGAAGGATCAATAAACCTCGGACTCAGCTTACCCTTCTTCCCGAACCTCATGACGCCCTTCATAGGCGACAACTAAAGAAAAACCTGATCACCAGCCATAAATGCCAAATCATGAACCTTCCGGTCCGCATAACTCTTCTGCCTGGACTAGGACGTGTGAAATCTCTCCTAAATCACCTTTACCTTATCCAAGGCATCCTGGACCAGGTCTGTACCCAACAATCAGGCCTCGCCCGACTCAAACCATCCTACTGGGGACTGACACCGCCTACTGTACAAAGCCTCATACGGTGCCATCTGAATGTTGGACTGGTAATTGTTGCTGTAGGAAAACTCTGCAAGTGGAAAGAACTGTTCCCATGACCCTCCGAACTCTATCACACAAGAACATAGCATATTCTCAATAATCTAAATCGTGCACTCGGACTGCCCATCCGTCTGAGGGTGAAAGGTTGTGCTCAGCTCCACCCTAGTACCCAACTCCTGTTGAACGACTCTTCAGAACCGTGATGTGAACTATATATCTCTGTTGGAAATGATGGATACGAGAATACCGTGAAGGCGGACAATCTCCCCGATATAAATCTTAGCCAACCTCTATTAGAAGTATGTATTCAACACTGGAATGAAATGGGCTGACTTGGTCAGCCGATCCACGATCACCCAAATAGCATCGAACATTCTCAAAGTCCGTGGAAGTCCAACTACAAAGTCCATGGTGATCCGCTCCCACTTCTACTCGAGATCTCTAACTTCTGAAGTATTCCACCCGGCCTATGGTGCTCATATTTGACCTGCTGACAGTTGAGACACTTGGCCACGAATCCAACTATATCTTTTTTCATCCTCCTCCACCAATAGTGCTGCGTCAAGTCCTGGTACATCTTCGCGGCATCCTGGTGAATAGAGTACTGCGAGCTATGGACCTCCTCAAGAATCATCTCCCGAAGCCCATCTAAATTGGGCACACAGATCCGGCCCTGCATCCTTATCACGCCATCATCACCGATAGTCATATCTCTGGCATCACCTCGTCGGACCCTGTCCTGAAGAACCAGAAGGTGGGGATCATCATTCTGACGCTCTCTGATGCGGTCATTAAGAGAAGACCGAGAAACCACACAAGCTAATACCCGGCTAGGCTCTGAAATATCCAATATCACGAACTGACTGGCTAAGGCCTGAACATCCAAGGCTAAGGGCCTCTCAACTGCCGGGAGATATGCCAAAATCCCCAAACTCTCTGCCCGGCGACTCAAGGCGTCGGCCACTACATTGGCCTTCCCCGGGTGGTACAATATAGTGATATCATAATCTTTAAGTAGTTCCAACCACCTCCGCTGACGCAAATTAAGGTCTTTCTGCCTGAAAAAGTGTTGCAAACTCCGGTGATCAGTGTAAATCTCACAGGGAGCACCATACAAATAATGACGCTAGATCTTCAGGGCGTGAGCAATGGATGCCAACTCTAGGTCATGAACTAGATAATTCTTCTCATGCACCTTCAATTTTCTAGACGTGTAGGAAATTACCCTACCTTCCTGCATCAATACCGCTCCAATGCCAATCCTCGAGGCATCACAATAGACAGTGTCGGACCCAGAACCTGTCGGCAATACTAATACTGGGGATGTAATCAAAGCTGTCTTGAGCTTCTGAAAGCTCTCATCGCACTCCTCGGTCCACCTGAACGGAGCACCCTTCTGGGTCAGTCTGGTCATAGGTGCTGCAATAGACGAAAATCCCTCTAAAAAGTGGCGATATTACCCCGACAAACATAGGAAACTGCGGATCTCCGTAGCTGATGACGGTATAGGCCAACTGTGCACCGCCTCCACCTTCTTCGGATCTACCTTGATCCCATCACAAGACACTATGTAGCCCAAGAATGCCACTCAATCAAGCCATAATTCACACTTAGAAAATTTTGCATACAATCTCTTCTCCCTCAAAGTCTGAAGCACGGTCCTCAAGTGCTGCTCATGATCCTCCCGAGACCGGGGATATACCAGGATGTCGTAAATAAACACAATGAAGAAGGAATCAAGATAAGTCCGAAACACACTGTTCATCAAATGCATAAAGGCTTCTAGGGCATTAGTCAACCGAAATGACATGACAAGAAACTCATAGTGACCATAGCTGGTCCTAAAGGCAGTCTTCGGAATGTCCGGCTCCCGAATCTTCAACTGATGATAGCCAGAACACAAGTCAATCTTTGAAAATACCCTGGCACCCTGTAACTGATCAAATAAATCATCGATGCGAGGCAACAGATACCTGTTTTTCACTATAACCTTGTTCATCTGCCGATAATCAATTCACATACGCATAGAACCATATTTTTTCTTCACAAATAAGACCATAGCACCCCAAGGTGACACAGTGGGCCTGAGGAAACCCTTATCAATAAACTCCTACAACTGCTCCTTCAACTCGTTCAACTCAAGAGGAGCCATACGATAGGGAGGAATAGGAATAGGCTGATTGCCCGACAACAAATCAATGCCAAAATCAATATCCCTGTCTGGAGGCATACCCGAAAGATCAGCTGGAAATATATCATGGAAGTCCCTCACTACTGGGACGAACTCAACTGTAGGGGTAACAACAATGACATCTCTCACATAGGACAAAAACGCATCACACCCCTTCCTAACTATCCGCTGAGACTTAAGAAAAGAAATGACCCTGCGGGGAGCATGCTCTAAGGTACCTCTCCACTCTAATCTCAGTAAGCCTGGCATAGCCAACATCACGGTCTTAGCGTGACAATGAAGAATAGCATGATGGGGCGACAACCAATCCATGCCCAAGATAACATCGAAATCTCCCATACTGAGTTATAACAAACCAACTCTGCTCTCGAAACCACTAAGAACAATCAAACACGCCGATATACGCGGTCCACAGATAGAGAATCTCCCACATGTGTAGATACATAAACAGGGGAACTCAAAGAATCCCGAGATATCCCCAAATGTGAAGCGAAATAAGAAGAAACATATGAATGTTGATACCCAATTTTTCCCAAAAATATTTTTAAATTGCATATATATATCTTCAAAATCATGCATTAATAGCAATTGGTATTTTTCCATTATTTTCCTACATTTTTATTAGTTTGTCCCGTATTTATTTCCAATAAATAATTATAAAATTGCATCACAAATGATTTGAAAAGCATTTCTTGACTTAATTTATTGATTATGGTCCTAATTAGATCCAAGTATTCCATAATTAGCAAAATTGACATCTTTTGGCTATAATTGCAATAACTTTGCAATTATAGCCCAAGCATATAATTTTGCACTACTTTCTACCAGAAATTAGTCATTTGTACTTTTAAATACTAAATAATCATTTCAAACTATTTTCTATGCATGAAATTCATTTTTTATAATTATTAGCTATTTTGTAAATTATTTTTATTAATTTAAGATGGGTATTTAACAAAGAGCTATTTTTTCGATTCTAACCTAATTAAACTAGCCCAAACCTTATCAACCCCAACAGAGCCCAAACCCAAATACCCTTGAGCCCAATCTGATGTACCCAACCCAGTACCCCATTTCAATCCTGATTGTTGATCGTTCAGATCAACGGTCTAGATATTCCTTACCTTAATTAAACCAAATTACCCCCTCCCAAACCCTCATTCCCTCTCATTTTCTCTCATCTGCTCTCCGTCGCCTTCCCCTTCNTATTTCCTTACTAGACCTATGGTTTCTAAGCCGGTCTCTTCTCGTCTCTGGGTTGTCTCTCTCCGAAACCCTAACTCTAGCTCTTGAATCCTTGGATCTGTAATAGATCTGAGTATATTCGAGTTATCATTAGTGTTTTCTTAAAGAGTTTTTCGATTTTCTAAAGCATCTTTTCATCTTCAAACTAGGGTTTCTTAACTCCTTTTTCAAAAATGATTCCTCTTCTGATTTTAGTGTTATTCTGTGATTTTCACTATTTTTAAGCGATTTGTTTAAGTTTTTCCTTTGTTTGATTTATTATGTTGAAAACCCTAAGTTTCTTGGGTTAATCTTTGGGTTCTGAGTTCATCTTTACTGTTCGTTCTTTCAACTTGTTTGCATGTTTGACTCTCATGAATCTGTTTCAATTAATCTGAGTATTTTGAGATTTTCACCCTATTTGACTTAGAGTTTTTGATTCTGCCTATTCCTGCCTATTATGTGCTTACCTCACTTACTCTCAAAAATTTGCATTCATCAGTACTATATTCCAGTTTTGAATCCCTGACTCCATGTGACTTTTACTTTACCATTCCTATTAGGGTTTTGATTCCTTGCTTATCATGTGTTTATTCCGTGCAATCTGTGTTGATTCCTCTTAATCAGTATTGTTCTTATTTGAATCCCTAATTTCCTGTAATTGATACTTTTCACTAATCTCTTATGATGATTTTCCTGCTGATTTTCCGACCTTAATTTATTTCTTGCCTTATGTTATGGTTGACTATTGTTATGTTATTTCCTTAATTAGAATCCTATGTAATTAGCCTAATTATTGAAACTGATTGAAATTGTTTCCTTATTTATGCTCCAGAGCCTCCAGTCATATATGATCCCTTTCCTCACTTATTTCCTTTCTTTTACCGTTTGAAATGACTCCCTTAATTAAGGGAGTAGTTGGACTGATTGTTGCTCTAATTGGTTCGGAGCTCTATAACTTACTGCCTAATTGTGTTTCTTACCTTATTTTACCTATTTTCAAACTACTATATATACATACACACACGTAACTCAACAGACATGAACACATTAGTTCAAAATCTCTCTCTCATACTCAAAACTTTTCTGCTCTCTTTCTTTCTTTGTTACTTACTTACTACTGTTCTGAATTAGTCGGCTGCAAGCCAAGGCTAATTATTGTGCTCTCATATTCTTCACTTTGTGTTTACTATCTCTTTACTGGTATGTTCTGATTGCAATTCATGTCCCAAAACCAACATGTTTCTTTTACTGCTTCAGTTTATCATGTTTTTGACTTGTTTCTATATATGGTTTTGTTGTTCAACATATGAGTGGCATGTCTACATCATTGTTCATCTAGCATATTATGTTATTTTCACTTCCCCTTAGGATCAATATGTTTATGAATATGTTACCCCCTTGTAGTATGTCTCAGTGTGACTCTACTCTATGTTTTACCTGGTTTCTAGTATGGAGCTTTCTATGCAAAGAAATTTGCATCCTAAGTTGTCTGATTCTGTGTTGATTCTGAAATGCATGTTGTGTTGATACCATTAGCTATCCCTTAGTCCCCATAAACCCCCTACAAGAACTTCTATGCTCCTGTATACTGTGTGCTCTATGTGTCCCCAATTCCCATCACCCCTGTATGAAGGACTGTGATTTGAATGTGCTGAATTTGTTTGTGCTATGATTAGTCTACTGTTTTTTAATTGTCCTACTATTGTCAAAAATTGTTTTTACTAAACAACTCTCCTATTTTATAAAATTATTTCAACTAAGTCTTTTTCAAACAATGTCTTTCCTATTAAAACCTTTTCAAAACTATGTCAAGAACTCTCACTCTACTCTTAGGTCCTTAGGTTCTTCCCCTCCAGTGTATTACTGCCTTCGGATTTATGTGAGATCCCTATGAACTCTGATGCACTGGGGCTGGCCCTTCCACACTACACTTACTTAATTATGGTTATGAAATCTGGGTATGAGCAATGCCCGGGATCCCTTGAGGTCCTTAGGGAACTCTGAAACACCCAGATATGGGAAGGGTTATGAAACATTTGAGCACTTGATGTTCTGGAATCTGGGCCTGTTTTTCAGGCTCCCTATAGTTTAACTTCTTCTTTTCCTTTATCTATTTATGTAATTTACTCAGCTGGTCTGTAATAATTATTTGTAAACAGTTATTGGGATGGATAGTGAAATGGGAGGGTAGATATATATGTTATCAATATCAATGGGTAGAAACCATGCCTTAGGTTTATATTTCCTATATGTGCATTAGAATCCATGTTTAGGTCCAATACATTCTAAGCATGTCATGCATTAGATATCATGTTTAGGATTACTGATTCAGCATCTCATTTGACCCTATTTATCACTTAGAAATCCTGGTTCTAAATAATAGCATCAACATAAAAAATGTTGCTCCTGCACATCCTGAAATTATGCTGTAACTTCCTGTGCATTTAGAAATCATGCTTTAGGAATTCTGCAACCATTCTGCATCTCTATGTGTATAGTAGATACCATGCTTTAGGATCTCGCCCAGTCACACTTAGTAAAACTACTGGTTCATGAAAAAGGACATAAGACAGCCTCACATTTGATCATACTGTTTTAAATAAACTGTTTATAATCCCTGTATTTTGCAACACCTAGAACAACATGCTTTAAGGTAAAAACAACTCCTGAACTGTTTTTTCACAATTTTGGTAATTATTATGCACAATCCCATGCCTAGGCAAGCCTTAGGTAACCAAGTTTTTTTATAAAACTTGAATAGTGGTGCTTTTGTGTTTACTGCCTAATGGTTAACAAGTTTTAAAATCAGTAGGCAAACTGATTAGGTCCTTGCTATTGAGTTTAAAAATAAAGCTGTATATCTTCTGTGTTCTGATTTTCACTTAGACATCATGTTTTAGGATATAATACCGCCCTCGTTTGTGTTTGACATGTGTTGCTTATGTGCATTATCTGTGGAGGTAAATATGAGCCTCTTAAGTGCTTTTTCCTGCATTTATTTGTAAAATCTTATTTGTTCTTGCATGTCGCCTAGTATTTTCTCCTTTTAACCTTAGGGGTCTGTCTAGAACTACCTATAGGTAGAGATTCTAATCTGCTCCAGGTCTGTTTAAACTTTAATTGCTATTTACTACTTGTCTAAATTCACAAAGCTTGTTTGGCGGGGAACCTAAGTTGTGGACTTCAAGGGGTGCCTGACACCTTCCCCTTGAAGTAATTTTGAAGCCCTTACCCTATCTCTGGTTTATCTAATATGTGTTTGTAAATAACCTTTAGTAGGTGCCCTAATGCACCTTAAAATTGTTAGGTGGCGACTCTTCAATTCCTTATCCCTTTTCCCAAGAGGAAACGAGTTGTCCCAATAATGTCGAATACCCTGACCAATCCGAAAGGGGAGGAAAGAAGGGGGCGCAACAACATGGCAACTCTTCTGGGGATTATCCTAGGCTTTTACCATTTCTAATTGCTTTGTGAACTTGTCTTTACTTTGTTAATACTTGCGACCTTTCCCTTTCCCCCTTTTATGTGCCATTAATTGTTTATCTTTTTCAGGTATTTATTCTTTACTGAATCAAAACTGACATGTTTCTTTTTGTTTTCCTTTGTAACTGCTTTTTCAATTATGACTGTTGTATTTACCGCTTTCATAACGTGAAAATACATGACAACATGCTTTTATTGCTCATTATTGTTGCATAATCATGCTCAACATCATATTCCACTCGTGCCTATTCAAATCCTATTGCAACGCTTGATGAGTGTTTGCGCCCTACCATTTTATATCACCCTAAATTCGGAATGGCTTATTTGCGATAAAACTGGTCGATCAACGGTGCAGTCGATGGTTCCGTGCCTTTCTCCCTCAAGTTGTCCGCTTGAGGGTACCAGTCTAAAACCCCATAGAAACCTTAGTCTGTTATATTGTACATGCATCATGGTCAAACCTAGCCGGGTTAACGTGTCGTCTGCACGATAGCCTTTTAAGACAGCCTTATCCAAAAGTCCACTGGGTTTTTCATAATCCCAACGGACACAGTCACATTCTGTGCATTTATTTTGAGATATAAATGTATGCATGCTAATCATAAGTGTATAAATAGTCGAGTTTGGCGGGGGTAAGGGTCTAACCTATCTATTTTGCAGAAAATTAGGCATGAAGTCCCCAGGTTCGGCATGGTCCAAAGAATACCACCACTATTACTGGATTGGTGGAAAGACCTCTCACCCAGTGAGAAAGACCATGTGAAGAGGGTCCTCGGGAACTTGCCCTCTTTACTGGATATACAGCCAAACAACATGATGATCAAAGCAGCCACTATGTTCTGGGACAGAGAAAGGTTTGTGTTTCGTTTTGGAAACATAGAAATGACCCCCCCTCTTCGAGAAGATAGGGGCTTTGCGGGATTACCTTGGGACAGTCCAGGTTTGTTGGTACCGGAGAACCGTGCCGCTAGGGAGTTCCTGAAAATGATGAGTTTAAAGAAGAACGATGGTTTAGTGTGCCTGACAGATTCCTATATACCTTTTGATTATCTCTATGAACGATACGACCATAGAAAATCCTATCGTATCTTCCACGAAGAATTCTCTAATACGTCCTTGGATCACATTCACCGCAGGGCTTTTGTATTCGTCGTTTGCTTCCTCGGTCTGATGGTGTTTCCAAGCATAAGAGACCAGATTCACACTAGACTGGCTATGGTAGCCAAAACCATAATGGAAGGGATCAAAGGGAAAACATATACCATTGTCCTTATGATCATAGCAGACATATACCGAGCCTTGGACCACTGCCAGAAGGGGGCCAAACACTTTGAGGGTTGCAACCTGCTACTAGAGGTTTGGTTATTGGAGCATCTCCAGAGAGGCCAATATCGTCAGGAATTTTCACGAAGGGCGTGGAATGATCATATAGCCTTCCACCACCCTAAGAGGATGACCTACATCCCTGATATGTTTGCTTAACCGGAAAATGCTACAGAATGGGCGCAGTTCTTTGATAATTTGACAGAGGACCAGGTCCAATAGATGTTCGAATGGTTCCCTACCAGTGAATTCATCATCCGATCGAGGGACACTCCGCACCTGGTGTTTATTGGTTTAAGGGGAATATATCCCTATGTTACCATAAGGGTCATGCAACAGGCGGGTAGAAAGAAATTTATACCGTGAGTCTCCAAAATGAGTCATTACAGGGCAGATTTTCAGGACGACGATATCCCGTACAAATGTGAAGCTCAGCATCTGTGGCATCTCAAGGTTATCGTAGAAAAGGACACCATCGAGCCCGAAAGATACAACCCAGGGCATGTACGCTTCTACCTATCATGGTTGGAAGACAGCATAGGAGGGATAGTTGAGACAGGCATCAATAGAAATAGGGTCATAGACGAAGCGGCTGAGGCTCAGGTGAAATACAATAATCTGCGCAAAAGGCTTCGTGAGTCCAAGGCCGAGCATCTGGAGCAACACAAGACTAATATGGAACTGATCAATGAGTGGAAGGAAAGGGCCATTAAATTTAGTGAAAGGTTGGAGTATTTGGAGCAGGGTCTGATGGAGCTAGAAGCAAAGACAAGAAAAAGGGTCGCCGATTGCCAGAATGCTGAGGGAAACGAAGGAGGGCATTTAGCGAGGGTATACCTGTTGTTGGTCATGCACGACCTGGGAAACTTGATTGACAGAACCTAGAAGACCAAGCCTGGGGAAGGTCCTTCGGGGACTAAGTAGTCTAGGTTTCCTTTTTATTGCTTTTACCAATGTAATAAGGCCAAGTTCCATTAGTGACTTTATTTCTTGCTCATTATTTTAGTGTCGTTTTGGACTCTTCTATTTTACATTAATGAAATGAGGCATCTCTGCATGTAAGTTCTCCAAAACCAACTTGGCTCTAGGCGTACCTCTGGCACAACGAGGCTTCCAAATTAGGACACGCTTTTATTCCTGCACTATGTGTTTAAATACTGCAATATTTTCTCATGATCCTCACTGACTTGGCTACCTTTTGTTCTTACTTTTGTTTTATTTCTTTTGATTATTCCCCTCCCCAAATGTTGGTTCGCGCATTCTGGCATCATCATCATATCACACAAGATCCAGGGGCCCTCCACCTCCTCCTCTTCCTAGTCCACTTAAAGTCCAGGGCAAAGGAAAAATGGAAGATTTGGGCAATATCAAGCAGGAAAACACAATGCCACTGGAACGAACAAAAGCTCTTGACAATCAAGGTACTCAGGTTCAAAATGATGCTATGTCACAACTCGAGCAAAGGTTGTTGAAACTCCAAGGGGAGCTTGAGCATGTCCGGAACTTGGAAAATTTATCCTTCTCACTCAGTGTCTCAGATGTCATTCAAAATCCCATACCTCCTCAGAACACCCCAAACAAATAGAACCCTCCCATAACTCATCATCATACAACTCCACCGAAAAAACAAATTATCCCACCACAACACCAGCACAACACTTTCCACGCTCAAATAAATACCCCGCTAATTATTCCTGAACCACAAGACTCCACAAGTGACCATCTCTATGCTCAAACACCAGGTCATCAGAACAACCCCATATACGTGGAGACTCTACCTCACTCCACCCAACACATTGCTTACATAGCTGAATCCAGTGAGAAGGATATGCTCATTAAGAATTTGGCCGAGGAACTCAAGAAGCTGACTAGTCGAATTCAGGGTGTTGAAGGAAGCAAGGGAGTCGAAGGGTTGAGCTACGAAGATCTCTACATACAGCCTGATGTTGAACTACCGTAGGGTTACAAACCTCCTATGTTCGAAATGTTTGATGGTACAGGTGATCCCAGGGTCCATCTGAGGACCTATTGTGATAAAATGGTTGGAGTAGGAGAGACGAGAATATTTTCATGAGGAGCCTCACATGAGATGCTTTATCTTGGTACATTAGCCAAAACCCTAAGAAGTGGTCCGACTGGGTAAGTATGGCATCAGACTTCATGGATCGATTCAAGTTTAATACGGAGAATGCACCAGACGTGTTCTACATCCAGAGCCTTAAAAAGAAGTCCACTGAAACATTTCGCAAGTATGCCGCTCGCTGGAGATCTGAAGCAGCCAAGGTCAGGCCTGCCCTAGAGGAAGAAAAAATGAACAAATTCTCCGTCCGGGCACAAGACCTGCAATATTATGAGAGGTTAATGGTGATTGAAAACCACAAATTCTCTGACATCATCAAGTTGGGTGAAAGTGGAATATCAAGAGTGGAATGGTCACTAACTTTGAGGCCCTACAGGTCACCAAGAAAGCCTTGC
This sequence comes from Nicotiana paniculata, assembly GCA_005239505.1. Taxonomy (NCBI): domain Eukaryota; kingdom Viridiplantae; phylum Streptophyta; class Magnoliopsida; order Solanales; family Solanaceae; genus Nicotiana; species Nicotiana paniculata. The sequence goes on along the minus strand of ML333071.1, from coordinate 79,073 downwards.
AGTCTGGTGGTATATCCGAGAAGAAAGATGCAGGAACGATAATGGTTGCATCCCCGTTGGTATACAGAACTTCCCCACTCACCTATCAAGCACCCTATCTCACCTATCAATCAGCAGCTCCATCAATATCAGCCATCTGCACCGCCTACATATCAGCCTACATCCCCCAGATACTCCCAACTAACTCCTGCTTATCATACCTACAACTCTCAGCCATCTCACTTCCAATCACCCTCTGCTTGTTAAAATTTCCCGAGACCTCGACTCAACTTTGATCGCAGACCTCCTAAATAATACACTGCCATTGCTGAACCTATTGACCAGATGTATGAAATATTAAAAGTTGCTGGTTATGTCACTCCTATCCCTGCTATAACCCCTGAAAATCCATCCAAATAGGTCAATCCAAACAACACTTGTGCATACCATTTCGGCATGAAGGGGAATACAATTGATGAATGTCGCTCATTGAAGGATAAGATCCAGTCTATGATTGATAACAAGGTCATCCAGGCAAAAGAAGCGGCCCAAAATGTTTGCAACAATCTGTTTCCGGACCATAGGGGTGTCAACATGATAGAGATAGAAGAAGATTGGGAACCAAAGGAGTCGATCGGGTTAATCATAGAAGGTTATGACCCAAAGAAGACAACAGTCATTCTTAATCCCGTCATAGTTCCAGATTCAGCCATCCAGAGACGTCGAGGTAACTCCGTCTCTCCCATTCAAGTTTAAAATGACACCACCTGCAAACACACGTTTGCCGTTCGAGGTTGAAGTTATGCCGCCTGCTAAGACACCCATTCCATTGGAAGTGGAAGTAGCTGCACCAATCACAGTGACAGTGTCAACATGCCACCTTTCAACGACAAGGTAACTCCGTCTCTCCCATTCAAGTTTGAAACGACACCACCTGCAAACACACGTTTACCGTTTGAGGTTGAAGTTATGTCGCCTGCTAAGACACCCATTCCATTGGAAGTGGAAGTAGTTGCACCAATCACAGTGACAGTGTCAACATGCCACCTTTCAACGACAAGGCTGTACCTTGGGATTACATGGCCGAAGCAAGGAGGAAAAATAAAGTCAAGATAGAAGATGTTGGTGCTGCACAGGGGATGACAAGGACCGGCAGGGTCTGTACACCTAAACACTTGGCAGAGTCTAGCAAGAATGCTTCCAACAGGCCACCCGTCATTGAGACAGGCCTAGAAAATCTTTGGAAGAAGGTGCATGCCAGGGAATACTCACATATCCATTCTTTTATTGCTGCAGAATTTAGAGACACAAAGGAATGCTTTGATGAAAGTGATGAGCGAAGCATATGTGCTAAATAACATAACTAGTTGAGAAATGGCCAATATGGTAGGTCCAAGTACTGCAGAGTCACAAGATCACTTTCCACGAGGACGAGCTGCCGCCTGAAGGGCTAAGTCATAACAAAGCACTACACATCACCGTGCAATGTGAGGACTACTTCATCACTAGGATTCTGATCGACGGTGTATCCAGCCTCAATATATGTCCATTGACAACACTCAAGAAATTAGGCAAGGGACTGCACGAGAACAAATAGGGATCTATGAATGTAAAGGCTTTCGACGTTTCTCAGAGGTCTACCATCGACAAAATCAATCTTTGTCTGCAGATGGGACATACATGGTTCGAAATTGAATTTCAGGTGATAGACATATCGGCATCCTATAATATGTTCTTGGGACGCCCATGGATACATGTCGTCGGGCTTGTAGCATCAACATTGCATCATGGGTAAAATTTGAATGGAACCACCAGGAAGTAATCATCCACAGAGACGGAAGCAACCCTAGCTATGGTCGCCAGACCATCCCGGTGATTGAAGTTAGAAGAAGGCTGGGTGGAGAAACCTACCACCACATTTAACGGGTCAATGCAGTGGATAAAGACAAATGGTGGATAGTAAGATCGAAAGCATACTGAACTAGAGTGGATACGAGCCTGGCAGAGGAATCGGGAAAAATCTTCAGGGGATTTCCAAACCAATACATTTGAAGCAACCTGGAACCACTTTTGGGCAGGGACACAAATACACGTGGCAGGAATACGAAGACTGGTCGCCACCATGGCGCGGTCCCTACTATCCATTGGAACAGCCTATACCACATTTGGAGCAGATTTTCTGGCAAGCTGATATCATATGAGAGTCAGAAGAAGAAGAAACTCTAGCAGCTTTGAAGGATCTATTCCTGGAAGATAGTGACATGGAATGTTGTGTTATTGTTGAGGAGGAGGAGGAAGGCCCTACCATCCAAGCTGTGAGTAAGGGTTCATTCCTCAAGAATTGGACTATCAGACCATCCAAGGCCCGACGAGTCCCGGGGTAGCAAGGCTGAACAAGCATTATTTATTTCATTTTTGCTAATGATTTCCTTTTCGCCTTTTCCATTTTTGCATTTTCTAATAAAATCTCCAATGTTCCAGAACATTCAAAAATCACTTTTATGTTTCAACGAATCTTTATTCATTTATTATCATTTTCTCTCATTATTTTATATTCCAGCATTACTATTTCCTATCTTGATGAACCAATGACTGTGACATGCAATGAGACAACGCAACAAAAGGACAGTGATTAAGAAGAAGAAGATAGCATACCCGATGAAATTATTAGAGAAGTTGAGGATTTTGAAAATAGACCTAAGTCCAATCTGGACTAAATCGAGATAGTCAACCTGGGAGATTCAGAAATTGTCAAGGAAACTCACATCAACATTCATCTATCGCCATCAGAGAAAGTGGAATACACACAATTCTTGAAAGAGTATGAAGACATATTTGCATGGTCGTACGATGACATGACTGGTCTAAGTACTTCCATTGTGGCTCACAAGTTACAAACCAATCCAATGTGCCCGCCGGTAAAGCAGAAGCTCAGAAAATTCAAGCCTGATATGAGTCTGAAAATCAAAGAGGAAGTCACCAAGAAAATCAACGCTAAGGTTCTCAAGGTAGTTGAATATCCGACATGGTTAGCCAACATCGTGCCAGTACCCAAGAAAGATGGAAAGGTCAGAGTTTGTGTCGACTACCAGGATCCCAACCGGGCCAGTCCGAAGGATGATTTTCCTCTCCCGAACATACACATCTTGATTGATAATTATGCAAAGCATGAACTTCAGTCATTCGTGGACTGTTTTGCTGGTTACCACCAGATTTGGATGGACGAGGAAGACGATGAGAAAACATCTTTCGTTATGCCATGGGGAGTTTACTGTTATAAGATGATGCGGTTCGGCCTAAAGAATGCTGGGGCCACCTATATGAGATCTATGACCACTATATTCCATGATATGATACATAAAGAAATTGAGGTGTATGTGGATGACGTCATCATTAAGTCTAAGAGAGCCACTAACCATACAACAGATTTGAAGTTAAACCCCGCAAAGTGTGCGTTCGAAGTTCCTGCTGGAAAATTGCTTGGGTTCATCGTCAGCCGCCGAGGAATAGAACTGGACCCATCTCAAATCCATCCAAGAATTGCCATCGCCAAAGAACAAGAAAGATGTGATGATTTTCCTAGGACGCCTTCAGTACAACAGCCGATTCATAGCCCAGTCCAAGGTTATATGCGAACCAATCTTCAAGATGCTGAAGAAAGATGATGCGACCGAATGGACCGATGATTGTCAGAAAGCTTTCGAAAGGATCATGGAATACTTGTCAACATCACCAGTCTTGGTCCCGCTAGAGCCAGGTAGACCCTTGCTACTCTACCTTGCGGTATTAGATGGAGCTTTTGGTTGCGTTCTGGGGCAGCACGACGAGACAGGAAGAAAGGAACATGCTATTTATTATCTGGGTAAGAAGTTCACTCCACATGCGACACAATATTTTGTACTGGAACGTACCTGCTGTGCTCTAACCTGGGTAGCCCAGAAGCTGAGGCATTACTTCTGTGCCTACACAACGTATCTCATATCAAGGATGGATCCCTTGAAATATACCTTTCAGAATCCCATGCCCACTGGCAAACTGGTCAAATGGCAAATCCTGCTGAGTGAGTTCGACGTTGTCTATGTGACTCAGAAAGCAGTCAAGGGGCAAACACTGGCAGATCATCTTGCTGAGAACCCCGTGGGAGGAGAATACGACCCTTGAAAACGTATTTTCTCGATGAAGAAGTGTCATTCATAGGGGAAGACATTGCAGAATCATATGACGGGTGGAGAATATTTTCGACGGAGCAGCCAATTTCAAAGGAGTCGGCATTGGAGTTGTCCTGATATCGGAAACAGGTCAACACTACCCGGTATCTGCCAAACTCAGATTTCCCTGTACCAAAAATATGGCAGAATATGAGGCCTGCATCTTAGGGCTCTATGATATTGTGTAGGCACAATATGACATGAGTACCCAGGAGTTGCTAGTAAATGGTGACTCAGATCTGCTAATACACCAAGTACAAGAAGAATGGGCTACCAAGAATTCCAAGATATTTCAATATCTGCACCATGTGTAGGAATTGAGGAAAAGGTTCACAAAGACAGAATTTTGGCATGTCCCCAGAATTCAGAACGAGTTTGCCGATGCATTGGCCACTGTATCATTCATGATACAACATCCAGATACGAACTTCATTGATCCTATTCCATTAAAGATCCATAGCCAACCAGCATATTATGCCCACATTGAAGAAGAAGCAGACGGGAGACCGTGGTTCCACGACATCACAAAATATTTGTCAAAGGGAGAGTACCCAGAGCTTGCAAATCACACTCAAAACGCGCACTTCAGAGATTGTCCAACAATTTCTTTCTTAGCAGAGGAAACCTATACAGGAGAACTCCCGACTTTGGATTTTTAAGATGTGTCGATTCAAAGGAAGACTCCAGACTACTTGAAGAGATACATGCTGGGACCTGTGGCCCACACATGAATGGTTTTGTCTTAGCAAAGAAAATACTCAGAGCTGGTTACTTCTGGATGACCATGGAAACAGACTGCATCCAATATGTCCGGAAATGCTATCAATGTCAGGTACACGCGGATATGATAAAGGTACCCCCAAATGAGCTCAATGCAACAAGCTCACCTTGTCAATTCGTCGCCTGGGGAATGGACGTTATTGGACCAATCGATCCCACAACCTCAAATGGGCACATGTTCATCCTAGTAGTTATTGATTACTTCACCAAATGGGTCTAAGAGGCATCATACAAAGCAGTGATTAAGAAAGTCGTGGCAGACTTTGTCCGTGACCGTATCATTTGTCGGTTCTGCGTTCCAGAGTCAATCTTCACCAACAACGGCTCCAATCTCAATAGTGATATGATGAAATCCATGTGCGAGACTTTCCAAATCAAGCACAAGAATTCCACAGCCTATAGACCACAGATGAATGGAGCTATGGAAGCCGCCAACAAGAAAATCAAAAGATATTGAGAAAAATGATAGTAAAGCACAAATAGTGGCATGAACATTTATCATTCGCCTTACTGGGATACCGCACCACTTTCCGCACATCAACCGGGGAAACTCCTTATTTACTGGTTTATGGTACAGAAGCTGTTATCCCTGCCGAAGTGGAGATCCCTTCCTTACGAATCACAGAAGAAGCTGAGCTCAGCGACGCAGAATGGATAAAAGGCCGCTACGAGCAGTTATGGAAAAGGGATGAATGCAATATGTCATGGTCAACTTTATCAGAATAGAATGTCCAAAGCCTTCAACAAGAGAATCAAACCAAGACAGTTCATACCGGGGCAGCTGGTGTTAAAGAAGATTTTTCCACCTCAAGATGAAGCCAAAGGGACATTTTCTCCCAACTAGCAGGGTCAGGATATGGTTCACCGAGTATTGACAGGAGGAGATCTCATACTTGTAGAAATGGACGGAGAAGTTTGGCCAAAGCCAATCAATTCAAATGTAGTCAAACGATATTATCTGTAACTTTCTATGCTTTTTCTTCAATGATGTGAATTGAACTACGCCTAACCTGATTCCCATTTAAGAGGGGATACGTAGGGAGCCCTATGGGTTCGGTCATAGTTCAATAAAAATCTCATTTCCCCTGCAATTGGAAACTGGGGAAATTTTTTTAGGAGGACCCTATATTCCGAAGCAAGTTCAGCCGATCGCAGCATGTACAACGGTCAGAATCGTCAACCATCTAACTGGGGCAGAATTTTGAGGAGGACCCTCAAAATTTCGTAGCACGAGTGGTTGCAATGTCTTGAACCATGTCACGGTTGTTGGTTCATCTTAAATTTTCAAAATATATTTTTACTATGTCTTTATAAAATCATGCACGATTTCAAATTATAGCCCTGTTTAGCAAACGCTACCCCAGTGATGCAAACAGAATCATCAGACCAAGCAGAGCGAAGCAAGTAAAGACAGCGGAGACACGAATCAACCTCCCCCATCTACAGAACTCACGATCTTTCTTTGGATGCAGGAACAAAGAACGAATATGTTCAAAATCACAATCCTCGAAATCATCGCACTTGCCGACATTTGCTCTAAACACGAACAAACAATGCTCTGTACTTACAATGCTCACAACAATCACAATATTAGAGCCTGCTGCCAGCTAAGAAATTCTATTGTCAATTGCTATTTAATCTTCTGCATAAGGCTAAGTTCTGCTTTTATTTTGCATAAGGCTAATATTTGCCTTTCTATCTGCATGAGGTTAAGCTCTACCTCCATTTGCATGAGGCTAATTTCTGTCTCCATCTGCATAAGGTCAATCTCTGCCTTCCATCTTGCATAAGTCTAATCTCTGCCTTCTCTTGCATAAGGTTGATCTCTGCCTTCATTCTGCATAAGGCTAATCTTTGCCTTCCAAATCACTGCATGAGACTAAGCTCTCTCCCCATACTTGCATGAGGCTAAGCTCTGCCTCCAATTTGCTTTTCATCGAGACTAAGCGTTGTCTCTCAAGCATTATTTACTTTGCTTCTCTTTCGGGCTAAGCTCTGCCCTCCATTTCCCAAGACCAAGCTCTGCCTTGTGGAAGTAATATTACTACCTTTCATGGGCTGAAATATAGCCAATATGTCCAAAGGCGTCATAGTCTAACGATATCATCCTCATAGCTGGAAGACACCATCTCATGTCCTGAGAATCTCTATCAATTTGCATTATCATTATTCAAAGGCGTCATAGTTCGGAGGCACCATCTCTCATCAAACAATTCATGGACCAGGACATCATGGTCTGAGGACGTCATCCCTAAACCGTCTGAAGACAATGTTCATAGTCCAATAAGAGCCTGCATCATGTTTAAATTTATGCACAATATATGCTTGTAGTATTCTTATTTGCAGGTAACCCGGCCAGCAATGGCTACCCCGCAGGAGCGATCCCGCTCCAGTTCTCCCAGCCATATCAAACCCAACCTCTCCCGTAGAATCGTTCATTCATCTAGCCCTAGATGTTGCGTCCTTTATTGTGATGACTTCAGCGGTATAATTTGCCGATGGATATGGAACTACATACTGCCTGATTCTTGTAAAAGCAGGGATATGTAGGCAGCTCAGAAATGAGGGTGCGGCCCTAAATCTCTCAAACTGTTTCGCTCGGTCAAATTGGCCATCATATCTTTACCCGACAACTCTTTCATCTGTTCCGGTTAAAGAGGGGCAGCTGTTGATACCCAATTTTTCCCAAAAATATTTTTAAATTGCATATATATCTTCAAAATCATGCATTAATAGCAACTGGTATTTTTCCATTATTTTCCTAAATTTTTATTAGTTTGTCCAGTATTTATTTTCAATAAATAATTATAAAATTGTATCACAAATGCTTTCAAAAGCATTTCTTGATTTAATTTATTGATTATGGTCCTAATTAGACCCAAATATTTCATAATTAGCCAAATTGGCATCTTTTGGCTATAATTGCAATAACTTTGGAATTATAGCTCAAGCATATAATTTTGCACTATTTTCTGCCAGAAATTAGTCATTTGTACTTTTAAATACTAAATAATAATTTCAAACTATTTTCTATGCGTGAAATTCATTTTTTATAATTACTAGTTATTTTGTAAATTATTTTCATTAATTTAAGATGGGTATTTGACAAAGAGCTATTTTTTTCGATTATAGCCGAATTATACTAGCCCAAACCTTATCAACCCCAACAGACCCCAAGCCCAAATACCCTTGAGCCCAGTCTGATATACCCAATACCCCATTTCAATCCTGACCGTTGATCGTTCAAATCAACAGTCCAGATATCCCTTACCTTAATTAAACCAATGACCCCCCTCCCAAACCCTCATTCCCTCTCATTTTCTCTCATCTACTCTCTGCCTCCTTCCCATTCTCTCTCAAATCCTCTCTACCCAAACCCTAATCCCCTCGCCCTTTTCTAGTTCGCCGTGTAACAATGGCGGTCCTCTACCCCTAGCCTCTATGGCTCCTCTACATGGCCTGATTCTCGTATCCCTGAGGTCCTCAAGGGACCAGTTGATTGTTCATTCACCCCCCGGGTCCTTGCTCACTATTCTCAGGCCACAATGGCCTTCTGACTAAGATCGCTCTATTTCCTTACTAGACCTATGGTTTCTAAGCCGATCTCTTCTGGTCTCTGGGTTGTCTCTCTCCGGAACCCTAACTCTAGCTCCTGACTCCTTAGATCTGTAACAGATCTGAGTCTATTCGAGTTATCTTTACTATTTTTTAACGAGTTTTCCGATTTTCTAAAGCATCTCTTCATCTTCAAACTAGGGTTTCTTAACCCCTTTTTCAAAAATGATTCCTCTTCTGATTTCAGTGTCATTCTGTGATTTTCAATATGTTTAAGAGATTTGTTTAAGTTTTTCCTTTATTTTATTTATTATGTTGAATACCCTATGTTTCTTGGGTTAATCTTTGGGTTCTGAGTTCATATTTATTGTTCGTTCTTTCAACTTGTTTGCATGTTTGACTCTCATGAATCTGTTTCAATTAATCTAAGTATTTTGAGATTTTCACCCTATTTGACTTACTAGGGTTTCTGATTCTTCCTATTCCCTCCTATTATGTGCTTAACTCGCTTACTCTCATAAATTTGTGTTCATCAGTACTATATTCCAGTTTTGAATCCCTGACTCCCTGTGATTTTTACTTTACCATTCCTATTAGGGTTCTGATTCTTTGCTTATCATGTGTTTATTCTGTGCAATCTATGTTGATTCCCCTTAATCGGTACTACTCCGATTTGAATCCCTAATTTCCTGTAATTAATACTTTTCACTAATCTCTTATGATGATTTCTCTGCTTCTTTTCCGACCTTAATTTATTTCTTGCCTTATGTTATGGTGGACTATGTTTTCAAATGGATTCTTATGTTATTTCCTTAATTAGAATCACATGTACTTAGCCTAAATACTGGCACTGATTGAAATTGTTTCCTTATTTATGGTCCAGTCATATATGATCCCTTTCCTTACTTGTTTCTTGTCTTTTACCATTTGAAATGACTCATTTAATTAAGAGAGTAGTTGGACTGATCGTTGCTCTAACTGGTTCTAAGATCCATAACATACTGCCTAATTGTGTTTCTTACCTTATTTTACCTAGTTTCAAACTACTATATATACATACACACACAGAACTCAACAGACACAAACACATTAGTTTAGAAACTCTCTCTCATACTCAAAGCTTTTCTGCTCTCTTTCTTTCTTTATTACTTACTTACTATTATTCTGAATTAGTCAGCTACAAGCCAAAGCTAATTATTGTGCTCTTCTATTCTTCACTTTGTGTTTACTATCTCTTTACTGGTATGTTCTGATTTTAATTAAAGTCCCAAAACCAACATGTTTCTTTTATTGTTTCATTTTATCATGTTTCTGACCTGTTTCTATCTATGGTTTTGTTGTTCAACATGTGATTGACATATCTACATCATTGTTCATCTAACATATAATGTTATGTCCCACTCCCCCTTAGGATCAGTATGTTTATGAATATGTTACCCCCTTGTAGTATGTCCCAGTGTGACTTTGCTCTATGTTTTACCTGGTTTCTAGTATGAACCTTTCTTTGAAAAGCAATTTGCATCCTTAGTTGTCTGATTCTGTGTTGATTCTGAAATGCATGTTGTGTTGATACCATTAACTATCCCTTAGTCCTCATAAACCCCCTACAAGAACTTCTATCCTCCTGTATACTATGTGCTCTATGTGTCCCCAATTCCCATCACCCCTGTATGAAGGACTGTGATTTGAATATGCTGAATCTATTGGTGCTGTGATTAGTCTACTGTTTGTTAATTGTCCTACTCTTGTGAAAAACTGTTTTTACTAAACAACTCTCCTATTTTAGAAAATTATTTCAACTAAGTCCTTTCAAACACTGTCTTTACTATTAAAACCTTTTCAAAACTATGTCAAGCACTCTCACTCTATTCTAAGGTCCTTAGGTTCTACCCCTCCAGTGTATGACTGCCTTGGGATTCCTGTGAGATCCCTCTGAGCTCTGATGCACTGGGGCTGGCCCTTCTACACTGCACTTACTCAATTATAGTTATGAAATCTGGGTGTGAGCACTGCCTGAGATCCCTTGAGGCCCTTAGGGAACTCTGACACACCAGGATATAGGAAAGGCTATGAAACATTTGAGCACTTGAGGTTCAGGGAATCTGGGCCTGTTTTTCAGGCTCCCTATAGTTTAACTTCTTCTTTTACTTTATCTATTTATGTAATTTACTCAGCTGGTCTGTAATAATTATTTGTAAACAAATATTGGGATGACTAGTGAAAATGAGAGGGTAGCTATATACGTTATCAATATAAATGGGTAGAAACTATGCCTTAGGTTTACATTTCCTATATGTGCATTAGAATCCATGTTTTAGGACCAATAAATTCTAAGCATGTCATGCATTAGATATCATGTTTGGGTTTACTGCTTCAGAATCTCATTTGACCCTATTTATCATTTAGAAATCCTGCTTCTAGGCTAAATAATAGCATCAACATAAAAAATGTTTCTCCCGCACATCCTGAAATTATGCTGTAACTTCCTGTGCATTTAGAAATTATGCTTTAGGAATTATTCAACCACTCTGCATTTCTATGTGCATAGTAGATACCATGCTTTAGGATCTCGCCCAGTCATACTTAGTTAAACTACTGGTGCATGAAAAAGGACATAAGACAGCCTCACATTTGATCATCCTGTTTTAAATAAATTGGTTATAATCCATGTATTTTACAACACCTAGAAAAACATGCTTTTAGGTAAAACAACTCCTGAACTGTTTTTTAACAATTATGGTAATTATTATGCACAATCCCACGCATAGGCAAGCCTTAGGTAACCAACTTTTTTTATAAAATCGGAAGACTGTTGCTTTTGTGTTTACTGCCTAATGGTTAACATGTTTTAAAATCAGTAGGCAAACTGATTAGGTCCTTGCTATTGAGTTTAAAAATAAAGCTGCATATCTTTTGTGTTGTGATTTTCACTTAGACATCATGTTTTAGGATCCTGCTTAATAATACTACCCTTGTTTGTGTTTGAGACGTGCTGATTATGTGCATTATTTGTGGAGGTAAATCTGAGCCTCTTAACTGCTTTTTCCTGCATTTATTTGTAAAGTCCTATCTTTTCTTGCCTTTCGCCTGGTATTTTGTCCTTTCAACCTTAGGGGTCTGTCTAGAACTACCTATAGGTAGAGGTTCTAATCTCCTCCAGGAACATTAAGAAAGGACGTGTAACATCACACACTGAGATCATTAAACAACACTCACTTTAATAATCGCTAAGGGGTGTGAAGGGTAGATATGTATATGATGACCAGTGCGCTAATGCAACGTGTAGCCCCTCTCCTGAAGAGTGATTACCAGGCATTGCATTGATGTGATCCTATAGAATAAACAACTTAGGACCCCCTATCCCTTACATATGTGTGTTTAGATCATTACTCTTTCAAAGCTTTATATGTGTGCCTAGACTCTAAATCTTTTTAACTTTAGCACATATGTGTGTTTAGACTGCGAAATCTTTCAAAATCTTTACTTGTTTAAACATTAATTGATATGTACTACATGTCTAAATTCACAAAGCTTGTTTGGCCGGGAACCACAGTTGTGGACTTCGAGGGGTGCCTAACACCTTCCCCTTTAAGTGATTTCATGCCCTTACCCTATATGTGGTTTATCTAATATGTGTTTGTAAATAATCTTTAGTAGGTGCTCTAACACACCTTAAAATCGTTAGGTGGCGACTCTTCAATTCCTTATCCCTTTTCCCAAGAGGAAACGAGTTTTCCCAATAATGTTGAATACCCTGATCGATCCGAAAGGGGAGGAAAGAGGGGGGCGCTACAATGAATACGTAGAGCCTGGGTCAAATAATACAGATGTACCCCTATGGCAGACATGGACACTACATGTGATGACTGAATCTGAAGTGATAGCCTCTGAACGGGCTGGAAGGGCATAGTACCTGGCCTGGCCTCGCCCTCTAGGGCGACCTCTACCTCCCGGCCTCTGCCTCGAGCTGCCTGAGAAGGTGGGGCAGCAGCTAGGGCTGGAAGAATAGTTGGAGGATCCGGTGGAGCACGTGGAGCTTGATAAGTCTGTGAAGATGCACCCCTCCTAGCTCTAGGGAAATCTCTAACCATGTGACGAGTGTCACCACACTCAAAACAACCCCTCGGAGGAGACTATGGCTGAGACTGACTCTGAACTAGCCTACTGGACTGACCGGTAATAGCACCTCGAGCAGGAGGCACACTAGATACTGGCGGTGCATAATAGGGATCCTGAGATCTAGGAGGAGCTGGAATACCGATTGCTGCTGGAAGAGCTGAATGAATAGGTATACTCACAAAACCCGTACCATAGGGTGCTACTAGTGCACGAGCTCCTGAGAAATGACCAGTCTCTCGAGACCTCTTGGCCTCTCTCTCTTTTCTGTCCCGAGAAAACATGCCCTCTACCCTCCTGGCAATACTCACTGTCTGTCGATAAGTGATATCCATCTCCAACTCTCTGGCCATACTGGTCCGAATACTGAGGTGGAGTCCCTCAATGAAGCGAAGAACCCTCTCTCTGACTGTGACAACCAAAGCCAGTGCATGGCGAGCTAACTCACTGAAACATACTGCATACTCTGACACAGTCATAGCACCCTGGTGCAGTTTCTCAAACTCTACGAGCTAAGCATCCATGAGGCTCTGAGGGACATACTCTCGCAAGAAACATCTCTAAAAAATGAGTCCAAGTGAGTGAGGCTGCCTCGTCCAGACTACTCATCTCAAAGGCACGCCACCACTGATATGCTGCTCCCCTCAGCTGGAAAGCGGTGAAAGAAACTCCACTCATCTCCACAATGCCCATAATGCGGAGAATACGATGACACTCCTCAAGAAAACCAAGATCATCATTTGAAGCTGGTCCTCTAAAATTAGGTGGGTGGTACTTCTTGTACCTCTCGAGCCTGAACTGCTCTGCCTTAGAAACAGCTACGCTGGTCTCATGCTGAACTGGAGCCACTGGGGGCATAAGAATATACTCTGGGGCCTGATCAACATGGGCCCTATGCTCGGGAGTGCGGGCTGCAGGAGTCTGTGCCCCTCCCCCAGCCTGAGATGTAGCAGGAGCTATCAGAAGTAGTCTAGTCTGAGCTAGAATGTTGAACATGCTTATGAACTGAGCTAGAGTCTCCTGGAGGGATGGAGCGGCAATATGAATCTCCGGTGCCAGCCCTCCAGCTAGAGCTGCTGGGGGCTCCTTTAACACAGCTCTCAAAGATGCTCGGGCTGCAACGCGTGGTCGTCCTATAGCCCGACCCCGGCCTCTGGCAGCTCTGGCAAGGGGATCGGGTGCCTGATCGTCGGTCCTCCCAATGCGGGTCCTCACCATCTTTGAGAAAGAATAGAATAGAATTTTAAAATTTTGATGCCAATAAATCGCACGACAAGGAAATCAAAGAAATATGATTGTTCTTAAAAGTTATATAGCCTCCCGAAGATAAGCACGGACGTCTCCGCACCGATCCGCGAGACTCTAATAAACCAGCTTGTGACTCGCGACTCCTATGAACCTAGTGCTTTGATACCAACTTGTCACGACCCAATTTATCCTCCGAAAGGTATCGTGATGGCACATAGTCTCTACGACTAGGTAAGCCAAAATGGTGCCGCTCGGTGTATACAAAATATTCTCCCAAAGACCCGGAACGTCACAAAGTCACAAGCTTCTATGAACTACTGTAGCTCTAAACAAGTCTGGAAGTACATAAAAAGGACTCTAAACGATGGAGTAGATGGGGACTCTGAGGATTCTGCGGACGCGGAAAAAATACCTTGTAGTCTTCTAGAATCAGCAGCAAATACTATCCTCGAGGATAATAGCTCATAACTGGATCTGCACACAAAAAAATGTGCAGGAAAGGGCATGAGTACACCACATTGGTACCTAGTAAGTGCCAAGCCCAACCCCGGTCAAGTACTGACGAGGTCAGGTTAAGGCCCTACTGGAGTAAATATAATCAATTTAAAAAAAGTAAAAGAGATAAGTAAATTCTACAGTAACAGTTAAAGAAAATGCTCGAAAACTTAACAGTCAAGGGAGCCCTCGGCTCAGAACAAGGTAAACACAAGGTGGAATCTCCCGGGATATCGTCCCGTAGTTCCAGATGATTATGCAGTACATGGGGATCTCCCGAAATATGTCTGTAGTCCCAAAATAAATATGCAGTGCTGGGGGATCTCCCGGAATATATCCATAGTCCCAATTTAAATATACAGTACAAGGGGATCTCCCAGAATACGTCCGTAGTCCCAATTTAAATATGCAGTACAGGGGCATCTCCCGAAATACGTCTGTAGTCCCAATTTAAATATGTAATGCAAGATAAAATAACATGTATGTCATCGAATTTATACAGTTCATCTAATGACAGATAAGGAAAAGCAGTAACCTAACTAAACATGGTGCACAAAATATCAAATAGACAATTAGACACATAAGCATGCTTTTCTAATCTAAGCTAAACAATTTAACATATTAATGCAATTTAATAGGAGAAAGAAAATTTATGATTTAAGAAGAAAAAAATGGATTTTTTGCAATAACGGCCCATGTACATACTCGTCACCTCACGTACAAGGCGCCCACACATCAAATAATATCAAACGTCCTAAGGGGAGGTCCCCAACACAAGGTTAGTCAAGACACTAAAATATAACTACAAGCAACTAGTCCAACTAATCAATTCGAAGCTAAAATACGAAATTAGGAAAATCGCCTCAAAAAGTCCCCCAGGACCACGCCTCGGAATCAGGTAAAATTTAGAAATTACGAACACCCGTTCACTAAGGAGAAAACTCAAACAAAAATCATCAAAATCCTACTTCAAATCTTACTCAAATCTCGGATTTTCATTTGGGGAACTGTTTCCCCCCATTTCCAAACTTTTACCCTCAAATTACTTAATTAGAAGGGGTAAACAACAATAGATTATTGTACTATGATAAAAATAGAATTAGAATTCGGTACCCAATGATTCTCCTTCAAAAACCCTCGAGAAATCGTCTCCCACAGAGCTCCAAATCAATTTTTGTGTTATGAAATATCAAACCCTCGAACTTCCTATTTCTGCCCAGTGATTTCCGCATCTGCTGTTCATGGGGCCGCACCTGCGTAAAATGCATCGTAGGTGCAAAAACAACTTATTTGGGCTGGGGCCGCATCTGTGGTTCCCCAACCGCATATGCGGTGCCTGATTCCTTGGCCCAAGTCCGCTTCTACGATTACCAAGCCATTTCTGCCGCGTCGCACCTGCGGTCCAACATCCGCAGGTGCGAAAATGACAGGTTCAGCACACAAGAAAATTGCCTAAGTCAAAAATTCTTCCCGTTGAGCATCCGAAACACACCCAAGGCCCCGGGACCTCAACCAAACCTACCAACCAGTCCTATAACATCATTCGGACTTAGTCGAGCGTTCAAACCACATCGAATAACATCAAAAACAATAATTGTCGCGCCCCCCTTTTTCCTCCCGAGCGCTCCCTTCGGGGCCCGGTCGAAAGGGGTTTATGGCATTGGGTTGAGAAAATTCGTTCCTTTTGGGAAAGGGATTTGCATATTTTGAAGAGACGCAACCTAACAATTTTAACGGTGCACTAGGGCACGTAAGGGGTTATTACCACTACATTACTAACCAGAGATTGGGTAAGGGCTTGAAATTATCCTACGGGGAAGGTGTTAGGCACCCCTCAGGATCCACAAGTGTGGTTCCCGGCCAAATGGTTTCTGTGAATTTGTACGGCTTAGCAAACAAACAAATAAAGACTCAAATAAGAGGGGATTTAAGTCTTAAGCATGCAGATGTTTGGAAACAGTAAAGAATATTAGCTTTTGAAAGGATTACAATTTAAGCATATTAAAGGTATCCTAGGTTTATAATAATATGGATCACATCAATGCAATACCTGGCAATCACCCTCGAAGAGGGGCTACATGTTGTATTAGCGCACCTGTCATCATATCCATATTCTACCCTTTCCCACCCTGTGAAAGCAACTAAATCGAGTGTTGATCTCGACCTCTATTGCATGATGTTACCTGTCCCTTCCTATTAGTCTCGGAGGAAATTAGGACTTCTATCCTAAAGGAGGTTCTAGGCAGACCCTCAGGTTTTAAAGGTGAAAATGCTAAGGCGACATATAATGAACAGGTAGAACTACAAAAAAGGGGGTATCACATAAATAGGAAAGGGCTCAAAGACCTACACAAACAGTGCACAACAACATGTCTCATACACAATTAAAGTCCATATTCAGGTTCAGATCCTAAGCATGATATCTAAGTGATAACACAAAGACAAATTTATTGCATAACTCAGAGAGGAAGTCTTAATCAGGCTTGCCTACCGGTTTTAAGCATGCTGACAGTTGAACACTAATCACAAAGGACAGTTCTGGTTTTATTTTTTAAGTTGATTACCTAAGGCTTGCCTAGGTGTAAGATAACATGCAATAGTTATTCAGATTGTTTATAGCTAATGACATGCAATTCTAGGTGTTGAAGATGTGCAAGGACTAATAACCAGTTGTTTAGAACAGGGAACTGTTTTAGATATATGTATTTAGACTAAGTGCAGTTAAATGAATACGATCCTATATCATGATGTCTAATGCTGCATGATGCATAGTAACCTAAACATGATTTCTAAATGCACATAAAATCACAACATTATGCACCATTTAAGGAATAGCAAGAGTACATCTTGTTAATGTTACTTACCTAGAAACATGATCTCTAAGTGCGCAGGCGTGGTGTGATAGATTTGGAAAGGTTTTGACACAAAACAGTACTGGATTGATTCAGTCAATAAATAAGTTCTCTGAAAAGGTTTTGATCACTAATGAAATAAGTTGAATATAATGTAAACATCTTTTGAAAACTAGAAAATAACTCACACAGGTTCAGCACATTCAAACATAGATTTCACTCAGGGACAATAGGAATTGGGGACACATAGAGCACATAACATGATGAACACAAACTAGGCAGAAGCCTTGCAATTTGTCACGACCCAAAATCCATAGGTCGTGATGGCGCCGGGCACCACTGTCAGGCAAGAGAATTCCTTAAATTAGTTGAATACATTCATGTTTTAACACTTTCGAAACCATTACCTTTTTTTGCATTTCATAATCAAATAAATAAATTTTCTTAAATTAAATATGACAGCAAATAAATACTGTTATTTAAAAACAGTGATCTAAGATTTCCACTTAAAGAATTATGCCAATACATATCCCAGAACCTGGTGTCACAAGTACATGAGTTATTTCTAATAATTTATACAATCATTAATAAGCATGTACAAAATACAACTGGGCGAGGAAATTTAAAATGAAATAGATACAGTATGAAGGTGAATCTGTTAGCTGCGGATCGCCTCCGGAAGATGCAGCTCGCCTAAGTCTCTGCATCCTCCACATTTTCTATGTAAGTACCTGTGCAATAAAATGCACAGCAAGTGCAGTATGAGTACAAAAACAATGTGTACTCAGTAAGTCGCCCGCCTAAACTGAGAGAGGTAGTGACGAGAGGTCAATTTAGACACTTACTAAAGGTCCATTTAAAATATTTAAGAGTGACACTAAGCATGGTTTTTATTTAGGCAGTTTATAAAACAGGATTTAAACACCTTCAATTTCGTTCACATTTAACACTTTATATCTTCGTCATATTAACAATTAATCAACATGGTGATTTAATCAAATAATAATAAATCAACGGAAGGAACAACTTCTTCCAAAAGTATTTTTAATAACTTTAAATCTTTCTCATTTCAATTGACAATTTAACATTTCAGGCTAGTACTTATGCAATTATCATAACAACTACGCACCAAATACATGCGCAAGCAATGCCGAGGGTCGAACGACGCGGACCAATAATAATAAACGGTGCACTGCCGAGGGGTCGACCGGCTCGATCCATAGATGCATCTATCTGCCCCGGTCGCGAATCGATCATGCGACGCGGTTAACATAATACGGCTAGCCTGCTCGTGAATCATACATGTGACTCAGGTGCTCATATGAATACATACACAAATACCGGGTCCTCCTGCTGGGGAATCACTCAAGCGACTCAGGCACTCAACCTTACACATATCCACACAATAAATTCATATTGTTATCAAGAAAACCATTTTTCTCAGGAATGTAGTAAAATCTTTATTAAAAGAAATATGAAATATAGGTTTTGAAATCTTTGTTTTTGGAACTCATTTGTCAAATGTAGTGATACTCCAGGATACAATCCAGTCCAGGTACACATATATTCACAGCGGAAACAAATTCTCTTTTTAGGAGATTAACAATATAATCTCTAGCTTTCTTTTAAACATTTAATTACGTTTTCGGTCATATTAGCAGTTTAATGATACAGGCAGGGTTACAGGTACACACATAAAGCATGCTAGTGGGTCCTAGGCTACCCGGACATGGCATAATAGTAGCTACGCACGGACTCCCATCACCTCGTACGACGTAGCCCCCGAAGATAATAGCATATACTGAATTAATTCACCTAGGGGGACGATTCCCCCTCACGAAGTTAGAAAGGAAACTTACCTTGCTCCGAAATTCCAACACTGGCTTCCAGGCCCTTCCGATGACTCCAACGGACACATAACGCTTCGAAACTACCACATAAATGAAGAAGCAATGAAAATTCATCCTAATACTCACAACAAGTTCAGATTATATACTTTCCCAACCCCGCTCAGTGAAATGGCCAAAATGCCCTCAAGCCCACGTGCCCGGAATCCAAAATTTCTTGAAGGCACATTCTACCCATAGCCTTACTAACTCAAATATTCATGCTCAATTCATGGCTAAAATCAAAGTTACATTTTCTAGGTGTTTCTTCCAAAAACCCCAATTTTGCCTACAATTCCTATATCAAATCATGCATAAATCTTGTATTTAATCTTAGAAACAAGTATAAACAACTTACCTCTTGATGCTTGGTGAAATCTCCCTTGAAAAGCCCTCCAAAATAGCCTAACCCAAATGAAAAATGAGAGATAAATGGCTCAAATCCGGTTTTAAAACATTCTGCCAAGGCACCTTTTCGCACCTGTGGTCCAATAGCCGTTCCTGCGGCTCCGCACCTGCGGAAAATCCATTGCAGGTGCGGCTATGACTCAGCCCAGCAAAATCCTGCTCCTGCGATACCGCAGGTGTGACCAAACTCCAGCACCTACGGTCCCTCAGCTCCAGACCGAAAATCTCATACCTGCGACTCCCTTAGCCGCACCTACGGCCAAAACCTCGCAGGTGCGGATCACACCAGATGACAGCAGAAACCAGCCCTTTTTCCAACTTCAACATTGATTCGTTAACCACCCAGAATCCACCCAAGGCCCCCGGGACCCTGTCCAATTATACCAACCTATCCCAAAACATGACACAGACTTGCTCGAGCCCTCACATCACATCAAACAACGTCGAAATCATGAATCGCACTCAAATCCAATTCTCTAAGAACTTAGAATTTCAAACATCTACATCCGACGCCGAAACCTATCAAATCACGTCTGATTGACCTCAAATTTTGTGCACAAGTCATATTCAACATTACGGACCTTCTCCAACTTCCGAAATCGCATTCCGACCTCGATATCAAAACTTCCACTTCCGGCCGGATTTCTCAAAAAACCATCAAATTTCTATCTTTAGCCAAATGACTTCAAATGACCTCCGGACATCCGAATTCACTTTCGATCGCACTCCCAACTCCAGAATCACCATACGGAGTTATTCCCAGACTCGGAATCCCAAACGGACATCAAACTCACAGATACGCACTTCAAGCCCAAATTCATGAAATCCTTCTAAAATGCTAACTTCCATAATATACGTCGAAACGCTCCCGGGTTATCAAAAACCCGATCCATACATACACCCAAGTCCTAAATCATCATACAAACCTGTTGGAATCTTCAAATCCCGATTCGGAGGTCGTTTACTCAAAATTCCAATCTTAGTTGATTTCTCCAACTTAAGGCTTCTGAAATGGGAATTTTGTTTCCAAATAAATTCTAAACTTCCTGGAATTCAATTCCGACCACGCCCACGGGTCATAATACCTGAAATGGAGCTGATCACGACTTCAAACCGCCGACGCGCTAGATCTCAAAACCACCGGTCGGGTCATTACACAATTGGTTATAAGTAGTGGGACACAAACTTAGGAATACTAGTTAGACATGGTCATATAGTCAGAGATACCTAGAGTATGGGATCAATCATGGTTGAAAAGCAATCACATAATCAGATTAGAGGGAGTGCTGGGAGAGGGTAGGACATAATTACACATAGGTTTAAGAAACACATGTTAAGTAAAATACAAGGCAATTATAGTATCCTAGGGATTGCATGCTGAGGATATAAGGGAGGAGATACCCAGAACCAAACAACATAATATGTGAAACTAGTTTCAAGTAGGACAACATAACCATAAGTAAAAGGAAACTAGAAGCATGATGCATCGTAATAACTAAAGAAACATGTTGTTTTGGAGACTTTAACTATAAACTGGAAACATACGAGTTGAAGACAACAAGTACAGAATAAGAGGCAAGTAGAATAGCTAGTCTTGGCTTCCAGCTGACTATCAATAGCAAACAATCGAGAGAAGAATAGTAGATTTTGTGTGTGTGAGAAAGAGAGAATAGAACAAGGTCTATCTCTTTTTTTGTTAATGAAAGAGTAGTGTGTATATATAGGTTTCTTGAAAACCAGTAATGAATAAAGCAGGAAATCAAAATAAACCAGTAATTAGGGACTGAGCATCAAGCAGTACACAATCAGTATAGGTATCCCTTAATTGAAGGGATTGAGTTCAAATGACTAGCAGGAAAAATAGCAAATAAGGAAAGTTCCCATATGTGACGTGCATATGACATATAAGGAAACAATTTCAAATAAGTACAAACGTACAATAGAGGCTAGGTTCACAGACTCTAATTAAGGGAATGAGAATCAATTAACAATAAATAAATCATGTAACAAGGTAAAAAATGGACTAAGGTCGGAAATTAATCAGTAAAGTCTCAAATTACAAGGAATCAAGGATTAAAAATAATAAATCAGGAACCCTAACAAACTAAAATTACAGAGAATCAAGGATTCAAACAAGAGTAACAACAATCAAAGGAAATTAACATGAATCGAATAAATCAAAGGCAAGAAGTCAGAAACCCTAATATTAAGACCATGTGAAATTAAGGATTCTCATGAACTTATAGGGAAAACGGTAAGACAAATGGGATAGCAAGGAAAGAACAACAGAGGTAAAACATCATGGAATCATAAAGCTCTACATATGCAAACAATATTGAAGACAAAGTCAGGTCATAATTCATATAAGAGAGGAAAAAATCAAATAAATTACTAAAACATAGTAAAGACCCTAGGATAATGCTGAAAACATCACAAGAAAATCATTTTAAAGCGAAGTCATGAAACCCTAGTTGAAAATGAAGAGTATTTTTAGAGAAAATCAGAGAGTTTTTGATGGAAACAACGAAATAGCTCAAAACATATACAGATCTATCATAGATCTAAATAATCGGGAGAGCTTAAAACATTTAGGGTTTCAAAGAGAACCCAGAGAGATAAAGAAAAACCTCAAACGTCGCTGGTTTAACCCCCAAAGGTCATAGACCTTTCTTGAACAGCCGGAGGTAGCCGGAGATAGCCGGAGGGTGATGAGCACAGGTCCAGGAGGTAGGATGATTCAACCCAGGTCTCTTGAAGACCTTAAAAATGTCAAACATCGGCGTGAGGGAACCACATGAGGTAGGAGGATGATGAGAGCTTCATGGTCTCCCGCGAAGAGACGACCAGAGAAGGCAAAGAGATTCATCGGAGCCCAAAGAGACAGGAAGTCTCTAGCAGAGACTTAGAGAGAAAAAGAGAGAATTAGAGAGATGAGGGACCGATGAGAATGAGAGTGGTCCGGGGGGGTTAGTCTAGGTAATTAAGGAAGGTCGAATCCGGACCGTTGATCAAAATCGATCAACGGCCAAGATTAAATCAAGTCTGGACCGGGTGTCTTTAGTGGATTGGGTCTGGGTATTGGACGGATTTAACTGGGTGGTTTGGGCTGGTTTCAATAGGCTGAAATTGAATTAAATTGGGCTATGATTTAAATAGGAAGGGATTGATTGTTAAATACCCGATTAAATAGATACGTAATTAATCAAAATAGCTAATAATTACATAAAATTAAATTAAAGCTAGATAGATGAAATTAAGGTAATTAACTAATATTTAAAATATAAAATGACTAACTATTGAATTAAAATGGCATAAAATGTACAATTAGGCTATAATTGCAAAATTATCGTAATTATAGCCAAATTGGCTAATCTGTGAAATAATCAAATCCTAATAGGATTAAATATGATATATTGAGCTGGGAAATATTTTGAAATCATTTATAATACAATTTATGAATAACTAAAAAAAATACTTAATAAATTGGAAAAGAATTTAATAAAAATATGAAAAATTACGGAAAAATACCAGTTATTATAAAGAGTAATTTTAAAGGTATGTATGCAAATTTTAAAATAGTTTGAGGAAAAATTAGGTATCAACAATATTAAACATGAATTCAACCTAAGAACTTAACATTTTTTTCAAAATCTACAAATGATGTCGAAACACGTCAAACCTAGTCCCAATAGCCTCAAATTTGACACACAGGTCACAAATGAAC
Source organism: Nicotiana paniculata (assembly GCA_005239505.1). Lineage (NCBI taxonomy): Eukaryota > Viridiplantae > Streptophyta > Magnoliopsida > Solanales > Solanaceae > Nicotiana > Nicotiana paniculata. Next base: position 55,822 of record ML333071.1, on the reverse strand, counting down.
TATGAATCTATAACCACTTCTGAAATTCCATTCCGAGCTCGATATCAAAAATTTTCCTATCGGTCGAAATCGCCGAAAATTAAACTTTCGCCAATTCAAACCTAAATCTACTACAAACCTCCAAAACACATTCCGGACGCGCTCTTAACCCCAAAATCACTTAGCAGAGCTAACGGAGTCGAGGAAATTCCATTCCGGATCCATCTTCACACAGTTCTGACTACAGTCCAATTTCTAAGGCTTAAACTCATAATTAGGGACTAAGTGTCCTAAAACTCTCCGAATTCCATAACTAATCGCTCCGGATGTCCCAATAGTAGAAAAAAACGTGGGGAAAGCAGTTAATAGGGGGATCGGGGCTCTAACTCTCAAAACGACCGGTCGGGTCGTTACATAACTGCTGGCCAGACAATTAAGTAATTAATCACATAATTGAATAAACAACCATATATTAGTGAATTGTAATCAAGGTTAATCTAACGTTACACAACAATATTCATGGCTAAATCACAACAACAGAACAATGGGTTTTATGCCACTCATGTTCGGAGTAACAATTTTCAGAGTACTTTGCATAAACAAATTACAAAGAGAAGATAAAGTGATAAAGAACTCAACGATTTTCTCCTCCACGTGATGTTCTTGCCTCCGGTCGCCAAAAATCCTCAAAAGTGGCATTTTTAGGTCTATTTATATGTGTAGAAAAGACCTAAAAACGTGTAGGCCAAGTCATAGTCAAACCCGGAGATAAAATAAGTCAACAAAGCTCGGATTGTGCACGCCCAGACCTGGCCTCGTGAGGCCTAACGCCTAGTGGACCTCGCCCCAGACCTGGCATCGCTAGGCATAAGGCCTGGTCAAGCTGGCGTTTGAGCTCGCCTCGCCAGGTCTCTATCCTGCTTCAAGCCTAGCCTTGCCAGGTCTCTAGCTAGCTTCAAGCCTAGCCTTGCCAGGTATAAGGCTTGCTCTAGGCCTGGCTTCACTAGCTTCTCTTTTTCAACTGCTCCGGAGCAAGATTTTGACTTTTAAGTATCCCTTTTTGCTCTACTTTCGTCTCCAATTCACCTACACATAAAATGGACTTCATTACGCGCAAATAAAGTGTAATTTATCATTAAAACGTATAAAATGCAAGACGAATAATGTGCTAACCCATGAATTCTAGCCACATATTAAAACCCCACACTTAAACATTGCTCATCCTCGAGCAATCAAAATACACTTATAGACACAACCTATTAAGCAATTCCCTTTACTTATTATACCAAGAATCTTTAAAATAGTTTATTCACAAAGGTGTGACATCCTCGCCTCCAAATTTGACTCACAAATACCATGCCTTATTCACAATTCACTTATTTACTCTAACATGGAAGTCAACGACATTAACTTTCCTTTATGAATCACGTTCCCTCACTTAATCAAAGAGCTTAGTTCCACACACAATGAATTTTCAAGAACATAGGAACTCAAGATATACAAATTCACTCGCTCTCAAAAATAACATTCATACGCCACAAATGATGAACCATAGGCTTGCCCGTAGTGTATTAATTTACTAATCGAGTTCATTCAATCTAATATCAAGTAGGACTTTCATTTGTTGTAATATAGGCTGCAGGTCGAGTAGGATACATTTGGATATGAGTGACTACACCTCCCTTAAGTACTTTAATACATATACTCTAATACACAGCCCATGCTTATGTCAAACTAGAAATCCCAACTTCACTTCAATTTATATTACCCCATATTTCCTTAAACACAAGTCTATCACTAGCCACCATCATCAAGACTTATTTTTCATACAATACTCTATTATCATTTTTTTCGCTCTTCATTTTTCTTGAAACAATTCACCTTTCTACTTATTTCAATTGTTCCACTCAAAAGCCAACCGACCACCCCACACTTTGACTTTTTTATAATTCCTCACAATTGAAGTGTTCATGAGATGTGACAAGGTTCAATTATATGGTCTATTAAAACAAAGGGGTACGACTAGTAATGTGGATACCAAAGAAACAGGATTAGAGGCTCAACGAGGTTAACTACGATACATACATTTAGGTGGGTAAACTTTATATATCTGGCTTAACAAAGAAACGCCTATATCACTTCCTAAATTGAAAAATACTACTATTTCGCTTCGCACACACACGGGGAAAGTTCTAGACATCAAACGCAATGCACATAATACATACAAAACCTCTCACACACATGACACATAATTCACTCGGGATTGGTTTCATCGCGACACTCCAGTCAAAGTAGTTAAGCAAAATTAAGAATCTACGATTTAAGGTACTTATGCTAGAGTCAAAAACCGAGCCTAAGCGTCACAACCATAGTACTACCTATTCTCATGGCATAACCAAGCTAAGAGATATTTCTACACATAAATGCATAGCTCAGTGGTTCCTACTCCTAAAAATTAAAACTAAACTACACCAGGTTCAATTAAAAAACCTTGGAAAACAACCGCGACACAAAGAAAAACCAAGAGGGAATTATCACACTACCTAACAAAAGAAAATATTTTTGTTTTTTTCTTTCAACTTAAATCCTTCAAGAAACCTGCCGAATGAGCTCCATTGTCGGGAGAAGTCAATATTTTTACTTTTTTCGTTTTTTAATACTACACAACTATGGAAAAAAAATTAACAAATTTTGTACATCCACTACTAATTATCTAGAGAATTCTCCCAGCCCACACTTAAAAGAGTGCAGTGTCCCTAATGCAAAAATAAGCAAAACAATAACGAGGGTGGACAAGAAACTCCATGAAAGGCCAAAGGCCGAAGCAATAACGGCTCACAGGTACTCAGACTTCCCCCATGCATGGTCTTTTGTGTGGCACCCCACACTTAGTTCTCACCATCAAGCTCGCTTTTGCACTCTTCCAATGGTTTTGCCTTCTATGCTTATAATCCTATAAAACAAAAAAATACTACAACAATAATAAGAAAGAAAAAAATAGAAATAAATGAAAGCAATAAATTGGGTTGCCTACCAATAAGCGCCTGATTTAACGTCGCGGCATGATGCAGAGTCTCGATTACTCATCAGCGATTGCAACCTTGGTCTTCTCACGATAAATTATTCCTCCCCAAATAATGTTTGACTCTATGTTCATTCACAAAAAAATTTCTTTCACCATTCAAAGCTCGCAGCTCAATTGCACCATAAATAGTGACTCTCACCACCTCAAACGGGCCTGACCATCTCGATTTTAACTTCCCAGGAAATAGCCTTAGTCTAGAATTGAACAATAATATATGTTGGCCTGGCTTGAAGTGACGCGGCTTGATATGCATGTCATGCCATCTTTTTGTCTTTTCTTTGTAAAGCTTAGCATTTTCATAAGAGTGCATCTTGAACTCATCTAACTCATTCAACTGCAAGAGTCTTTTCTCGCTGGCTTCAAGGTCCATATTTAAATTCTTAATGGCCCAATATGCTTTGTGTTCAAGTTCAATAGGCAATTGACATGCCTTCCCATAAACTAAATTGTACAGTGATGCCTCAATTGGCATTTTGTATGCAATTCAGTATGCCCATAAGGCATCATCTAACTTTGCATCCCAATCCTTCCTAATCACACTCACCATCTTCTCTAATATTTGCTTTATTTCTCTATTAGATACCTCAGCTTGTCCGCTTGTTTGAGGATGATATGTTGTTGCAACTCTATGGCGGACTCCATATTTAGCCAAAAGGTTATTCAACAATCAATTGCAAATATGTGTCCCTTCATCATTAATCAAAGCACGTGGGGTCACAAACCTCGAAAATATGTTTTTTTCACAACCGCAGCTACCACCATGGCATCATTTGTTGTCAATGCAATCGCCTCTACCCATTTTAAATCGTAGTTAACAACTAGCAAAATGTATTTGTTTCCTCTGGACAATGGGAATGGTCCCATAAAATCTATCCCCCACACATCAAGAATCTCAACCTCTAGGATGTTATGCAAAGGCATCTCGTGCCTTCTTGTGATTATTCCTATTCTCTGATACTGGTCATACTTCTTAACAAATGCATGGGCATCCTTGAATAAAGTTTTCCAAAAGAAATCCTATTGTAATACCTTTGCAGCTGTTTTATCGCCTCCATGATGGACCCCATAGGGTGATGCATGACAATCGTACAACACTAATTCTACCTCTTTATCTGGAATGCATATCCTTATCAACTGATCAACACATTGCTTGTACAAATATGGCTCATCCCAATAGTAGAAGTTCACATCATGAAGAAACCTCTTTCTAGCTTCAGATTCAATTTCAGGAGGAAGTACCCTACTGACAAGATAGTTCACATAGTCTGCATACCATGGGGGAGAGTCTTGGGTGATAGCAAAAAGTTGCTCATCAGGAAATACTTCTTTAATTTGTCCATCCTCCTCCATGTGGACATGATTTTCCAGCCTTGATAGATGGTCAACTACTTGGTTCTCGGTGGCCTTTCAATCTCTTATTTCTTCATCGAATTCCTGTAACAAAAAAATCCAGCGCATCAATCTAGCCTTAGATTCTTTTTTGTAAATAGATACCTGATTGCTACATGATCGGTATGGACTATGACTTTTGTTCCCACCGTCTATGCCCTAAATTTCTCAAAGGCCCACACAACAGCTAACAACTCCTTTTCAATAGTGGTGTAATTTATATGTGCATCATCAAGAGTCTGACGCGCATAGTAGATGGAATAAAACACCTTGTCTTTCCTCTAGCCTAAAACTACCCCAATAGCATGGTCAGTTGCGTCACACATAAGTTCAAATAGTAAGGACCAATCTGGTGCCACAATAATGGGAGAAACAACCAACTTCTTTTTGAGTTCTTCAAATGCCTTCAGGCAGGCTTCATAAAAATTGAAAGTTACATCTTTTCAAGCAACTTGCACAAAGGAGTAGAAATTTTAATCTTTAATAAAGTGCCGATAGAATCCTGCCTGTCCCAAGAAACTCCGGACACCTTCATAGAAATAGGTGGGGGTAATTTTTTAACCGCCTCCACCTTCGCCTTATCAACTTCAATGCTACTCCTAGACACTCTGTGACCCAAAATGATTCCTTTTCTCGCACCATAAAGTGACACTTCTCCCAATTCAAAACCAGATTTGTTTCTTCGCAACAGACTAACACCATGCTCAAATTCTTCAAACAATCATCATACTGTTTACCTTGAAAATGGTTATTACAATTATACTTGATTATGTGATTCTAAAAAATACGTGATCTATTTTAACACTGATTTCATAGGCATTAGATGCTGAATATGAAGTGAGAAAAATCAAAATAAGAGCGAAAGGAATGAAATAATTGAAACCGGGTAATGGGGAGACCAGCTTCGAAGGTGGTCGGAAAGGCCTCAGGGTTGAGCTTTAGAAGTTTTGAATAGGGGCTATAGATAGCAGTATAACAGTGTTGAAGTCCCTAAGAATGGCCTACTTATGATCAATAACGAGTAATAAATAAAGAATAATTCAAGAACATAATAAATGAGAAGCAATAAATTAATAAAGCAATTGTAGAGAATGTTTTAGTTAGAGAGCAGAGGATGTTCTTGTTCTTGTATTGAATATCATATATATTACAATGTCACAAGGGTCCCCTTTATATATGAGGGGGAATCCCAACATGGTACATGCATAATTAATGTAAAGAGATATGGCTGGTACAACCATTTAATGCCACGGTACGGGTTTGTACTATTTTGTGTACTTTGTCAGCTTTAAACACGTGCCCCTGGGGAATTTACCACCTTTCCATGTTGACCTTTGATATGTACTGCCTCGGGATCGAGGATCTTCGATATGTATTACCTCGAGGTCGAGGAACTTCGATATGTATTGCCTCAAGGTCGAGGACCCTCGATATGTATTGCCTCGAGGTCGAGGACCTTCGATATGCCTCTTGATACCAAAACTCGGGTCTTCCAGCCTTCTAAGCATTGAAATGACCGTAAAATTGGGCTCTCCGATTTTATCCTTATACAGATAGTCCCCGTGTTTCTTAGAATGAAATGATAAGGAATGATCTTGAATTCTTGACTCTTCGATATCTTCATCATGACATCAGTCACGTGAGGTCATCAGCTAATGTGACAGAAAGGTTGCACTAAGAACGGTTCTAGAAAAACCCCTGAACTGCTATTTACCATCCTTTTAACTTCTCCAACACGCTTGGAAAAACCTCTATAAATATTCCAACCTTTCTTTTTCAGATTTTCACCCTTTACAATATCTTTAAACCTCTACTTAGAACCTTTTGCTTTCTTCGCCAGTTTTCTTCTTCTTATTCTGAAATGTTAACGCAGTCATGGCCAAAACTTCTAAAACGGTCTCTCAAAAAGAGAAAACCACTTCTTCTTCACGCTCTTCTAAGAGCAAAACGGCAGTTCTCACTTGCGCTGAGGAGTGCCTCCTCGTACCCTATGAAATGTCATCTGATCTTCAGGCTGATAAATCTTTGTTGGTAGCGGACCGACGCGAGCCCACACCTCGATATGTTGGTCCGGTGATCGATATTGAAAAGGCGAAGATCGATTGTCGTTGGGAGAAAGCGGTGCAAGCGGAAACCCCTCCGTCTGAAGGAGATATAGATATTGATAGAGCCGGTCGGGCTATTCCTTGGCGGAGAGAAGATAACTTGAAGATATTCCCTCGTGTCGCAGATAAATCTCGATGTTGAGAAATGCTTCACCAATTCTTCTTTTCCCTTCCCACTTGAAGTTCTTGAGTGCTTTCCTAATTTAGGGGGAAACATGCCTTGTTGTGATACTAGAGAAAGCGTAGCCAAAACTATTCTTGGTCCGAAAATCTATTTGCGAGACGTTGAAATTACACCAAAGGGAATGGGCACCGTCTTACAGATGCCACCGACGCTCAGAAAGAGTTGAGGGGGAGACTTTCGATCGAGAGTGAATAAGCAGTGAGCATGCCCGATGCAAATCTTGGAGGGAGACCCTCGAGGAGATTCACGATAAGGGCTTTGGTTTCTCGGAAGAGATAGAGCAGGCTAAGGCAGGCGAGATTGATGCCAATTCCTCCTCTCTACCGACGATGAAGCCAATACGAAGACAACGAAGAGCTGGTGAGGATGCTAGTCCCGAGGGGGTTAATGAAGTCAAAGTCCCTGGGGGGGGGAGAGAAGACAAAGTCCTCGATAACAATGATAGACTAGGTCTCAAAGAAGGGAGATTAGGTTTTATTCATTCTCTCCTTCGTGTAAGGGCTCCAGGCATGAGCCTTGTAAATACACCTCTGTAAATCTTCACTATATATAAAGGCCTCTATTCTTTTTCATTTCTTGTCTTTTCTTTGCCTTTTGGAATAGACTGTGATGCATGTTGATAATTGGTCCGAAATTCTGGACTTTAAAAATAAACCCTTAGGTTTTTGCTCTTGATGGGAGATCGGTGATAGTTGATAACTGTCCGTAGGGGGCTTGGTCCTCGAGTCAAAGGAATGATTTGGCCAAGGCTGCTTCCCCCGAGATACGACTTCATAATGCCTGAGAACATAGCAGAATTTAGTCGAGCAGTATTTCCAAGCTCGAGACTGGTCTTCTAGACACGAAGGCCTATAGGAAAGTGGTCGTTTATTAGAAAGATGCTGTTGATGCTCGGAGAGAGGAGGGGCGACGAATATGCCCAATGCAAGTATCGGAGGGAGACCCTCGAGGAGATACACGCTAGGGGATTTGACTTCTCGGAAGAGATAAAGCAGGCCGAGGCGGGTGAGATTGACGCCAAGTTTTTCCTTTCTTCTTGAGCTGCTACTGATATTGGAAGGCCTCCGTGGGAGATGGTCCGAAGGGACTTTGAGGAAGTTGATCCCAAGAGTAGACTAGATTTTTTGCTTTTTTATTTGCATAAGACTCCTGAGGGAGTGTGGTAAATATGTATTTGTAATGCACATGTATATATGAAAGATTCTTTGGTTTGATTTGCTTGTCGATAGTCAGCCCGATGAATGAGACTTTGAGATGAAACCCTTGGGGTTATAAATTGGCCCTGAGGCTTTTTAAGCTGACGACTCGGGCTCTTATGCTTTTAGGCCAGTACGACCTTCGGTGTAGCTGGCGACTTGGCCTCTTACACAATTTTGGCCCTAAGGCGCTTTGGTTAGCCATTTCGGGCTTAGTCTCCGAGTCGGGTTTTGACTCGAGCTCAATGGCCCTCAGGTTTTTAAATTGGCCTTGAGGAACTTTGGGTCGGTATAACCTATAGCTAGCAACTTGGGATCTTACGCGTAAGGTCGATACGACTTTTAATGTAGCGGGCGACTCTAGCTCTTACGCTTTTTTGGCCCTGAGGCGCTTTGGTTAACTGTTTCGGGCTTAGTCTCCGAGTCGGGTTTCAATTTGATCTCAATGGCCCTCAGGTTTTTAAATTGGCCCTGCGGCGCTTTTGATCGGTATGACCTGTAGTTGGCGACTTAGGCTCTTACACGTAAGGTCGATACGGCTTTTAATGTAGCGGATGTCTCGGGCTGTTACGCTTTTTTGGCCTTGAGGCGCTTTGGTTAACCATTTTGGGCTTAGTCTCTGAGTCGGGTTTCGACTCGAGCTCAATGGCCCTTATGTTTTTAAATTGGCCCTAAGGCGCTTTGGGTCGGTATGACCTATAGCTGGCGACTTGGGCTATTATACGTAAGGTCGATACGACTAGCTGGCGACTTGGGCACTTACACTTTTAGGTCGGTACGAACTTTGATGTAGCTAGTGACTTGGGCTCTGACGCCTTTTTGGCCCTGAGGCACTTTGGTTAATCATTTCGGGCTTAGACTCCAAGTCGGGTTTTGGCTCGAGCTCAATGGCCCTCAGGTTTTTAAATTGGCCCTGAAGCGCTTTGGGTCGGTATGACCTGTAGCTGGCGACTTGGGCTCTTACGCGTTAGGTCGATACGACTAGCTGGCGACTTGGGCTCTTACACTTTTAGGTCGGTACGATCTTTGATGTAGCTGGCGACTTGGGCTCTTATACTTTTTTGGGCCTGAGGCAATTTGGTTAACTGTTTCGGGCTAAGTCTCTGAGTCGGGTTTCAACTCGAGCTCAATGGCCCTCAGGTTTTTAAATTGGCCCTGAGGCGCTTTGGGTTGGTATAACCTGTAGCTGGCGACTTGGGCTCTTACTCATAAGGTCGATACGACTTTTAATGTAGTGGGGGACTCGGGCTCTTATGCCTTTTTGGCCCTGAGGCGCTTTGGTTAACCGATTCAGGCTTAGTCTCCGAATCGGGTTTCGACTCGAGCTCAGTGGCCCTCGGGTTTTTAAATTGGCTCTGAGGCGCTTTGGGTCGGTATGACCTGTAGCTGGCGACTTGGGCTCTTACGCGTAAGGTCGATACGACTAGCTGGCGACTTGGGCTCTTACGCTTTTAGGTCGGTACGACCTTTGGTGTAGCTGGCAACTTGGGCTTTTACGCTTTAGGTTGGTACGACCTTTAACTTGTTCTTTTTGAAGTTTTTCGAAGTAATTGGAGGCCTGTGATTTTATGGCAAAAATCGGACATCTTTGAGTTACGCTAGTTTGGATGGAGCCTTATGACGGTGTTCAATGCATTTGTCCGGAGCCTTATGATGGTGGTCATTGTATTTGGCCGTAGCTTTTTAGTCCCCGAGTGAGATAGCCATGGCGTCTATATCGAGGGTACGCCTTTTGGGTCTTATAAGTTCGATATATAGCCTTGAATTTTATATGGGGTTTATGCCTATTTTAAGGTCTTACAAATTTGTACATGCCTTTCTTGAGGTCTTACAGTTTTGATGTTTCCTGGTAGAGGGCTTACGAGTTTGAAGCTGCCGGCCCTGAGGTCTTATGGCTATGAGTCGACTGTCGAGGTCAGTCCTTGAGTTAGAGTTTATATTGCTCCATGGAGGGCTTATGCTGTTGATATTTCCTCGAGGAGGGCTTATGCACTTGAAGTTTCCGGCCCTGAGGTCTTATGACTTCGACTTTTTGGTGACTCGATGGAGTGACCGTCGAGGACAGTTCCTGAGTGCTTGATACATTTTTGGCCCTGGGGCTGTCTTTTGTGAAAATAGCAAACTTATTTGATGTGCGAAATGTTCTGATGATAGAAGGTACTTCTATGATTACTTGGTACAAGTATACATGTTTTTACCATCGAGGGTTCAATTGTTCTATGCGAACACGGTTCATTCGACCGTTTGGTCTGATACATCATTCCCCTGTCGAGACCCTCTTTGGCATATTCCAGTGATCTCCTAGGGGGATGCCCCTCAGTATTTGAGGTGTGTCGAAGATAATCCTTGAATACTTGGTGAGTTCTCCTCAGATAGCATATTGATGTTGCCTCATTAAAAACCTCGCCGGTAAAACCCATTTTGGGATAAAATCCGACGTGAGGGAAAAAAAGCGTAGTGCATGCTTTAAAACGTAAGGCCTTTGAGCTGGGGGTGCTTTGATTCATTTTAACCGCATACCTACGCATTTGGTTAGTGTAAAAACTTGAAGGAAAGAGGGAGAGGATTGTACCTTAGCAATAATAGCGCTTGAGCATCCATATGTTTCAATGGTTTGGAAGTTGCTCGTCTTCCATGGTGCCAAGCTTATAGGATCCTTTGCCGATTACTCCGAGGATGCGGTATGGTCCTTCCCAGCTCGGGCCTAGCTTCCCTTCATTAGGGTTTCGAGTGCTTTGGGTGACTTTCCTTAGGACTAAGTCCTCGGTTCCGAAATGTCGGAAGTTTGCTCTTCGGTTGTAATATCTTTTGTTTCTTTGTTTTTGGACGGCCATCCGGACCAGCGAAGCTTCTCGCTTCTCATCTAATAGTTTGAGGGCCGTAGTCATGGCCGCATTGTTTGAGCCTTCAGTGGCATGTCAGAATCTGGTGCTTGGCTCTCCGACCTCGACCGGTATCAAAGCCTCAGACCCGTACACCAAAGAGAACGGCGTCTCTCCTGTGATTGATTTAGAGGTTGTCCGATATGCCTATAACACCTCCGGCATCATTTCCCTCAATTTTCCCTTCGCGTTTTCTAACTTCTTTTTCAAGTTCCGAATGATAGTCTTATTTGTGGATTCGACTTGACCATTTGCACACGGGTGGTAGGGCGTCGATAGGATTCTTTTGATTTTGTGATCCTCGAGAAACTTTGTTATTTTGCCTCCGATGAACTGCTTCTCGTTATCACACGTTATCTCGGAGGGGATCCCAGATCGTCACATGATGTGATCCAATATGAAGTCGGTGACTTCTTTTTCTCTTATCTTTTCATAGGCCTGTGCTTCCACCCTTTTTCAGAAATAGTCAGTCATAAACAGAATAAATCTAGCTTTACCTGGTGTAGTTGGCAGGGGGCCGACTATGTCCATTCCCCATTTCACGAATGGCCATTGGCCATGGTGATAAGACTGAATGTAGTTGTTCACCGGTTTGGTGGATCGTTGGTGCAAATCTTTGACATTTGTCACATTTTTGGACGAACTCTTTGATATACCTTTCCATGTTGTCCCAGTAGTAACCTGCTCTGATCACCTTTTGAATTAAAGAATCGCACCAGAGTGATTTTGGTAGGTGACCTTGTGGGTTTCTCGGAGCACGTAATCAGTGTCTCCTAGTCCCAAGCATACTGATAGGGGCCCATCGACGTTTCTCCTGTATAGAGCTCCATTCTCGTCGAGTAAAAATTGGGCTGCTCTGGTCCGAAGGGCCCTCGATTCTTTTGGATCCGTGGGCAGCTTCCCATTTACCAAATAATCAATGTATTTGTTTCTCTAATCCCATGTCTGGCTGGTGGAGTTGATTTCGGCATGTCCTTCTTTGATCACCGATTTGGATAGCTGAACAACAGCCCAGGAGAGTATGTCATCTTCTTCAACGGATGACCTAGGTTTGCGAGTGCATCGGCCTCGCTATTCTGCTCCCGAGGTATGTGGACCAGAGTCCATTCTTTGAAACAACACAAAGTGATTTGAAGTTTGTCTAGCTACCGTTGCATCCTACCCTGTCGAACCTCAAAGCTCCTGTTTTCCTGGTTTATTACTAGAAGGGAATCATATTTGGCTTCAACGATTTCCGCTCCCAGGACTTCGGCTAATTCGAGACCTGCAATCATAGCCTCATACTCGGCTTCGTAGTTAGTCAACTTTGCAGTTTTTATAGATTGTCTAATCACGCCACCTGCAGGTTGCTTCAGAACTATGCCGAGCCCGGATCCTTTCGCGTTCGAGGCACCATCGGTGAATGAGGTCCAAACCCCCGATGATGCGGCCATTTTTGGTAGAAGTTCTTTTTCTACCTCGGGCACGAGGGCAGGCGTAAACTCGACCATGAAGTTCGCCAAAATTTGGGACTTGATAGCCGTTCAGGGCCGATATACAATATCGTACCCCCGAGCTCGATGGCCCATTTGGGCAGCCGGCCCGACAATTTAGGTTTATGCAATATATTCCGAAGAGGATTTGTTGTTAAAACACATATATGGTGGCTTTGAAAATAAGGTTTCAATTTTTGAGATGCACTTATTAATGCAAGAGCTAATTTTTCTAAGTGTGGATACCTGGTTTCAGCATCTCCCAGGGTTCGACTTACATATTAGACAGGAAATTGCATACCTTTATCATTTCGAACCAACACGCCACTTACCGCTACCTCTAATACTACTAAGTACAAGTATAACATTTCATCCTCCTTTGGGGTGTGGAGCAAAGGCGAGCTTGAGAGATACCGTTTTAATTACTCCAAGGCACACTGGCACTCCGGAGTCCACTCAAAGTTTTTCTTTTTGAGTAGGGAGAAAAAGTGATGGCTCCGATCTGATAACCTCGAGATGAATCGGCCCAGTGCCGCTATCCGCCCGGTGAACCGTTGTATGACCTTTACGTTGTTTACCATTGTAATTTCTTCGATGGCGTTGATTTTGTCGGGGTTGATTTCAATCCCCCTGTTTGATACCATGAAGCCTAAAAATTTTCCTGAACCTATGCCGAAGGTGCTTTTCTCGGTGTTGAGCTTCATGTTGTAACTTATAAGGATGTTTAAAGTTTCTTGCAAATGATTCAAATGGTCTTCAGCGCGCAGAGACCTAACCAGCATGTCATCAATGTAAACTTCAATGTATTTTCCTATTTGATGTTCCAACATCATATTAACTAGGTGCTGGTAGGTGGCCCCTGCATTGTTTAGCCCGAAGGGCATTACATTGTAGCAGTGTGTGCCATAATTTGTGATGAACGAAGTCTTTTCCCTGTCCTCGGGGTTCATTTGAATCTGATTATACCCGGAGTAGGCATTGAGAAAGGTGAGAGTCCCGTGGCCAGCCGTGGCATCAATCAATCGATCGATGTTGAGCAGCGGGAGTGAATCTTTAGGGAATGCTTTATTTAAGTCCTTATAATCTACGCACATTCTTAATTTGTTCCCTTTTTAGGAACCACTAATATATTGGCCAACCACTCGGGATACTTTACTTCCCTGATGGACCCTATTTTGAGGAGTTTTGCTACCTCGTCTTTGATGAACGCATGCTTTACCTCGGACTAAGGCCTCCTTTTTTTCTTCACCAGTTTGAACCTGGGGTCGACGCTTAGTCGATGGGTGGTTATTTCAGGGGAGATCCCTGTTATATATAAGTGGGACAAAGCAACACAATCAATGTTGTCAATAAGAAATTGAATGAGTTATTTCCTGAGTTCGGGGGTTAATCCTGTTCCCAGGTATACCTTTCGATCTGGTTGATGTTTCATCAAAATGGCTTGTTCCAGCTTTTCGATCGTTGATTTTGTTGCATCCGATTCTTTGGGGGAAATGAAGGTTCGACGGGTGAGGAAGTCTTCCTTATTATCCTCGGGGACCTTTTTATATTCTGACTCCTCCGAGGTGGAATATATGGGCTCTGGCGCCACGTCATGCACTGCGAACATTTCCTTTGCCGCGTGTTGCTCACCATACACTATTGTTATGCCATCTGTTGTTGGGAATTTCAACATCTGGTGGAGAGTCGACGGTACTGCCTTGATTTTGTGTCTCCATGGTCTTCCAAGTAGGGCATTGTATCTCATGTCCCCCTCGATGACATAAAACCTAGTGCCTCAAACTGTACCAGACACGTCGACTGGGAGGATGATTTCCCCCTTCGTTGTTTCGCTCTCCATGCTAAACCCTCTGAGGGAATGAGAATCGGGTATGATTTAGTCAAGCAGCTTGAGCTGCTCCACTACCCTGAATCTGATTATATTGGCCGAGCTACCTGGATCCACGAGCACACGCTTAATTTTAATGTTATTCAAGAGGAAAGAAATTATTGGTGCATCATTATGTGGTTGGGACAAGGCTTCGACATCTTCCTCTATAAACACAATAGTTTCTTTAGGTATACAACTTTGAGTTCGTTCTTTCGTGGCGGTGGGCACTTTGGCCGGTTTGAGCACATGATCGTTGTGTCATGTGCATTTACTGAGTTAGACATTTTCTGACCTGAAATTGCTGATTCTTGGACAAGAAAAAGTGTGAAGAATAACTTGTGTTTTTAGAAAACCAGCACTAAAATAATCAATATTATTTTTAGCCTCACGGTGGGTGCCAAACTGTTTATCTTGAAAATGGTTATTACAATTATACTTGATTATGTGGTTCTAAAAATACATGGTCTATTTTAACACTGATTGCTTAAGCAGTAGATGCTGAATATGAAGTGAGAAAAACGAAATAAGAGCCAATGGAACGAAATTATGCAAATCGGGTAATGGGGAGACCAGCTTCGAGGGTGGCCGGAAAGGCCTCGGGGTCGAGCTTTAGAAGTTTGACTAGGGGCTATCGATAACAGTATAACAGTGTTGAAGGCCTTAAGAATGGCCTATTTATGATCAATAACGACTAATAAATGAAGAATAATTCAAGAACACAATAAATTAATGAAGCAATTGTAGAGAATGTTTTAGTTAGAGAGCAGCAGATGTTCTTGTTTTTGTATTGAATATCATATATCATATAAAGTGATAAGGGTACCCTTTATATATGAGGGGGAATCCCAACACAGTACATGCGTGATTAATGTAAAGAGATATGGCTGGTACATCTATTGAATGCCACGGTACGGGCTTGTACTATTTTGTGTACTTTGTCAACTTTAAACACGTGTCCCTGAAGAATTTCCCGCCTTTCCATGTTTGCCTTTGATATGTACTGCCTCGGGGTCGAGGACTTTTGATATGTATTGCCTCGAGGTTGAGGACCTTCAAAATGTATTGCCTCAAGGTCGAGGACCCTCGATATGTATTGCCTCGAGGTCGAGGACCTTCGATGTGCCCCTTGATACCAAAACTCGGGCCTTTGAGCCTTCTAAGAGTCGAAATGACCGTAAAATTGGGCTCTCCGATTTTATCCATATACACATACGAAGACCCAAAGACTGAAAAATCATCCATAAAAACTTCCACAAATCTTTCCACCATATCAGTGAAAATAGACATCATGCATCTCTGGAAAGTGGTTGGTGCATTACAAAAACCAAACGACATTCGCTTGAAAGCAAAAGTTCCATAAGTACAAGTAAACGTGGTCTTCTCCTGATCCTCTAGGCATATGACAATCTTATTGTATCCCGAATAACCATCAAGGAAGCAATAATATCCATGCCCCACAGACCCCGTCATAGTGCGAGTAGGAATTTCTCTTTTCTCATTCTCAATCACAGTCATCCCCCCCCCCTTTTGGCACACATTGAACTGGGCTTACCTAGTTGTTGTTGGAAATATGTAAGATGATACCTGCATCGAGAAATTTGATTACTCCCTTCTTCACGACCTCTTTCATAATGAGATTTAACCTTCTTTGATGCTTAACACTAGGGCGGTGTCCATCTTCCAAGAAGATTTTATGCATGCAAAAGGATGGACTGATTCCTTTGATGTCAGCAGTTGTCCACCCAATAGCCTTTTATGCTCACGAAGTACTCTGAGCAATTTTTCTTCTTGTGTGTTAGTTAGGCTGGATGAGATAATTACAGGCAGTGTCTCAGAGTTTCCCAAATAAGCATAGTGCAGATGCACTGGAAGGGGCTTAAGTTCTAACTTTGGAGCTTCTTCAATAGATGGCTTGGGAGGGGTCAGAGTGATAGGCTTGTCCATCTCCTCAAAGTTTCCGAACCCATGAACATAAATACAGGACATGTCAAGTACTTGCTCAATTTCTCCCATCATTTCATCTTCACTGTCTTCTTCATCCCCAATCAAAGCTCGTTCAAGAGGATCAATAAGGCTCATATAAGGCACTAATGATGTAGCATCACTTTCCACCACATTAATCATGGATAGCTTTCATAGTGGGCTGGTATCTAAGTGCTTATATACATTGAATACCTCCACGCGATCACCTATTCTCATCGTCATCTTTCCTTCGCAAACATCAATACTAGCTCGGCATGTGTCTAAGAATGGATGCCCCAAAATAAATGGGACATCCTGATCAGGCTCGTAGTCCTAGATAATGAAATCAACAGGGAATATGAAGGATCCCACTTGAACTAACATATCTTCAATCACTCCTTCATGATGAGCAAGGGAGCGATCAGCCAACTGTAAGATTACCGTCGTTGGGTGTGGCTCACCCAACCCCAACTATCTGAACACAGATAGTGGCATCAAATTGATGCTCGCTTCAAGATCACATAAATCTCGCCCAACTGCATGTTTGCCAATCGATATTTGGATACTGAAACTACCCGGATACTTTAATTTCTGAGGTAGCTTGATTTGAATTCTTGAGCTACATTCCTTAGTGAGTGCCACAGTCTCGAATTCAGTCAACCTCCTTTAATTTGCTACTATGTCCTTGATGTATTTAGAATAATTGCGAACTTCTTGTAAGATGTATACAAATGGAATGTTAATTTTCACCTGCTTCAAAATATCAAGGAACTTTTTATACGCGGTATTATCCTTCACTTTCTGCAATCTTTGAGAAAACAAAGGGGTGGCCTTGCAACCAATGGTGGGGGTTGTTCAGCTACCACCTCTTCAGCTGGCCTCTCTGATTCCTTAGATTTTTGTGATGTTGATTCTATAGTGGTTGGCCTCTCATTAAAAGTCACCTGTTTTCTCTTTTTTGACTGGACTTCTACTAATTATCTCTCATTCGTCAATGACACGTCATTAATGGATGCCTTAGGATTAGCTTCAATATCACTTGGAAGAGCTCCAACTGGTCTTGTATTTTGGGCACTAGAAAGTTGTCCCACTTCGCGCTCCAAATTTCTCATTGCCACGGCTTGGTCTTGCTGATCAGCCATCAATTTCTGAGTGAGGGCTTGCTGATCAGCCATCAATTTCTTAATCATTTCCTCACGGTTAATTATTGGGCTCGCTTGTTATTCAGCCTGTGGCGGTCTATATTGTAGTTGAGGTGCTTGAGGTCTGTATTGATTCTGAGTACCTTGGTTTCCAGCCCATGAGAAGTTTGGGTGGTTCCTCCAGTTGGGATTGTAAGTGTTCCCATATTGGTTTGTTTGGACCCTATTTGCATTACCCACAAAGCAGAAGACTCTGGATTAACTAGGAGTAAGTCGCTCGTGTGATACTCTCCACATAATTCACAAAACACCTGAACCTGTTGCACTGGTTGAGCTTGTTGCTTGTTAATAACCATGCTCATCTGATTGACTTAGTTGGTCAGTGTAGAAATATGTGCTGATAATGCTGAGACGACATCTAACTCGAGAATCCCTGAAGATTTTTGTACCGTGTGTCTGCACATTTCTCTTTGCCAATCCGGATTGCTTTTGGAGAATTTGTCCAATAATGCATATATCTCGTCAAAGCTTTTCTCCAACACTTGCGTCCAACTGCCGCATCTACCACAATTTTTGTTTCAAGATGGATCCCTTCTATGAAAGTGTGAGCTAACACTTTGTTTTTCTGATTGTGATGAGGACAGTCTCGGAGTAGCCCCTCAAACCTCTCCCAAGTTGAGTATAAAGACTCTCCCACTTTCTGTTCGAAGGCAACTATCTCACTTCTAATCTTTGCAGTTTTGCCTGAAAGGAAGTGTAAAGACCCGTAAAATTCAAAGTCTAAAAACAATGCCCGAATGGGTCCTCATGTGGTTATAACTGTAGAAGTTCTTAAAATGGACCGTTGTGGAGTAAAAAGTACCCCGAGACTTAAAAGATAAAAATTTTCATCATTGCGCGGGTCTGCGGTCCACTGTGCGATTGCAGATCAGGTATGCACACCGCATAGTGGTCGCATACTTGAACAGTTTGATGTCCATTTTTGAGGACAGCTATGCGGCCTAGAATGCGATCGCATTTCACGAATGCGGGCCGCATAGTTGTCGCATTCTTGCACCTTGATTTTTGCGGAGGGAGTTATGCGACGCACTATGCTATCGCATAACAGGTATACGGACCGCATAGTGGTCGCATACCTGGGCAGTCTACTTCTCTTTTTGGCCCAGCTGAAGGCCACTTATGTGACAGGTATGCGGACCGCATAACAGGAATGCGATCGCACTCCTGACCACATTTCTTGCTTCGAGGCTTCTAATTTCTAATTATTTAAACCCGACCCCCAGTTTAATAAAACACCCCTCCCCTTCATTTTTAAAGACTATCTTATCAAAATAGAGAGAAGTGAGAGTGGGTTCTAGTGAGAGAAGTCCTCATCTTCCCCAAATTGGTCCTCCATCTCTACTCACGCTTGGAATTAATCGAGTAGTCGTTATCTTCTTCACCATAAGTCTTCACACCATTTCCCCAAATTCTCAGATTTTAGTTAGGATAGAACACACATAGGTTGGTTCTTGAAGATGAAAGCTAAGACTTGCATACATGTTCATGATTTGTCCTAATCTAGCAAAGGGGTGTAAGTTAGAGTAACCTTCCACTAAAAAGGGGAGTAATTAATCAAAAGGATCACATAGTGTTTGATAGAATTCCCAAATGAGTTCATGATTTCTAATTCTAAGTCTAAACATGGCATCTTGTAAATTAGATTGGAGGCGATAGAAGGTCCGGTGGGTTGAGAATTGATATTAAAGGGGGAATTTTGACTCAAGGTATGTATGGCTAACTTTAATCTTCATAGAGTCACCTTGTTGGTGTCCGAGCATTCCATATGAGTTTCTGGATTATGCATATGTGAATTAATTATTCCAATGTGTTGAGGCGTAAGATTCTGTTCTCTAATTTTCTTAGTTGATTATCATGCCACCATGCTATATGAGATTGTGAAAAGGTGATTTATTGTGCTTATTCTATCATGTGCAAAGCTCGTTAAATGTTGAATACATCGATATGAGAGGATGTGCTGCAAAATGAAAGAAATGATAACGAATCAAATTGTTGAATGTATCTAAGTGCTAAATGTTGTGTAGCAAGTAATGGAAAGGAAATGTGGATTTATCTAATTGAACTATATGTTGATGGTATGCCGTATATGACTCACTGTTCGGTAAAGATTACTATGGCCTTGATTTCACATAGTTATTTTGTTGTTACGAATGCATATTCTTGATGATGAAAATCCTTGTGATTGAATTGATTGGTTGATGTTGCTAGCAAATATGACTATAAGGTGGGATCGGGTTGCACGCCGCAACAGAATTGTAAGGTGGGATCGGGTTGCACGCTACAACAGAATTGTAAGGTGGGATCGGGATGCACGCCGCAACAGAATTGTACTGTGGGATCGGGTTGCACGCCGCAACAGAATTGTATGGTGGGATCGGGTTACACACTGCAACAGAAGAAATACGGGTGGAATATTATGGCAAGGTGGGATCGGGTTGCATGCGGGAACAGGAGAACGAATGAAATAAGAAACTGTGGAACTCTCATTTGTGTTTCTTGTACCTCTGTGCAGTGTTTTTTTGGTTTCCTTGCATGTCCCTTATCTGTGTAGTGTTTGATTTTACTTAGTGTAAGCTTGTTCATATATACTAGTAATATTCCATGGTACTAACGTCCTTTTTGCTTGGAGCGCTGCATCTTTTATATGGATGTAGGTGGTTCTATATCAGGTAGCTCAGCCCGTCGTTAGTGGTGCCTCCTCTTCATCTCTTCAGCAGTTATGGTGAGCCCCATTTCCTCCCAGGGCCGTGTGTGGACTATATCATTCTCTTTTACTTATGTTGTTAATGATATAGCCGGGGCCTTGTTACAGGCAAGTCTATGTAAACTCCTAGTACTCTTAGAGGCTCCGTAGACATGAGGTGGGTTGTATATATGTATATTTTGGTTGGCAGTTATATTCACTCGTGATCGTGGATCGCATTGGAAATGTTATATGTAACTTGTATGTTTTTGGGATTATCAAATGCTAAAATTCTAAATAAGAAATGAACTTAAGTTTTAAATCCATGCTCATTTTTTTTAATTTGCTACTTCCTATGGAATATTGTATATTATGAACACGGGGTAGTGCATTGGGTAGGAAAGGCAATCTGGGTTCGCTTGACCGGGTTCATCCGGTTAGGCGCCGGTCTCGGCCCCCGATTTTGGGGCGTGAAAACTTGGTATCAGAGCCACAACTTTTAAAAAGTGTCGTAGGATGTCTCAGAGCCGTGTCTAGTAGAGCCCTTCTTATCGGTGTGTTGTCGACCACATCTATAATTAGGGGGCTGCATGGACATTTAGGAAAGTACCCTTTTATTTCTATTCTATATCGTGCGATGTGGCGAAAGGTGAGGTTTTCTACCTCTAACTCGTGCATTGTTCCAATTTTCAGTAAATGGCACCCAAGAAGGGAGCCAGACTCAGGAGGCCAATGCCATCCCAGGAGTGGTCGTAAATTCCTTATCTGATTGTGTGGGTGAGAATGATTCCCCGACCCTGAATCTTCCTGACTCTTCCATCTCAGGCCAGGATATTCCTATTCCTACCCCAACGAAGGGTGCTGAAATCCCTCCCGCTGATATTCCTGACCCACCCCCAGCTCCAGCTTCCGATCCCGGTAATTCTGATGGGGACCTCAGGGGAGCTATCCAGATGTTGACCCAGTTAGTGGCCTCTCAGACCCAAAGATCAAATGATTCCCCTACGTCCCTTAGCGAGCCAGGGGATTATTCATGTTCCAGAGTCAACCAGTTTATACGGTTAGCCCCTCTAGAGTTCACAGGCACCGACCCTGAGGCTGATCCTCAGGAGTTCATTGATGAGATATGCAAGACCCTCCGAGTTATGAGGGCTACTGAGACAGATGGGGTTGAGTTGGCTTCCTATCGTGTGAAGGGAGTGGCATATTCATGGTTCGATATGTGGGAGAGTTCCCGTGGAGAGGGGAGCCCTCCAGTGAAGTGGGATAAGTTTGTGGATGCCTTTATGGGTCATTTCTTGCCTGCCGAGATTATGACAGCCCGTGCTACAGAGTTTGAGGCCCTTAAGCAGGGAAACATGAGCGTGTGGGAGTATCATATGGAGTTCGTGCGCTTGTCAAAATATGTTGTTCACATGGTGTCTACTATGGAGGCTAAAGTTCATCGGTTTGTTCAGGGCCTTGGTCCCTTGGTTATTAATGAAGCTGCTATAGCTGCTCTGCATTCAGATATGAACTACGGGAAGATTGTGGGAATTACCCAGGCTAAGGAGGCTCGGAAATTAAAGATTATAATGGAGAGGGAGGGTAGTGGTAGGGCCCGGTCAGCGGGCAACCCTTGGAGTTCAGTTGGATGAGGGAGATCAGCCCTTGGGAGAGGGTCATCAGGTCCATCTCAGTCCTATGCTCAGTCCTCAACCAGTGCACCGCTATTAGGGCACAATTATCAGCAGGGAGGTTGCTTTGGACCAAGTTCAGACAGTAGGAGGTTCCATTAGTGGGGTCATTCAGGTGGGAGGTTCCAGCAGCAGCGGAGGGCCCCATGCCCTAAGTGCGGGAGGTTTCATTCAGAGCCCTATTACTTGGACATACTGGTATGCTATAGGTGTGGAGGGAGAAGCCATGTTCAGCAAGACTATCGTTCACCCAGTCAGGGCACGGGTAGAGGCACTACTCAGCTCTCCAGTTCTTCAGCCGCTACATCTTCAACACGCCCTCCAGCCCGCGACCCTCGAGATCCAGCAGGGCGCGGTGCAGCTAGGGGTAGAGCATGGGGTCAAGGGGGATCCAGTCAGTTCTATGCTTTGAGTGGTCGCCAGAGTCTGGAGGCTTCTCCAGATGTTGTCACAGGTATTCTGACTGTTCAAACACATGATGTTTATGCTCTTATTGATCCCGGGTCTTCTTTCTCATATGTTACTCCATTTATTGCTTCAAGTTATGAGATAGAACCCGAACAACTTCACGAGTCGTTCTCTGTGTCGACTCCGGTCGGTAATTCTATTACGGCCGTGCGATTCTATATGAATTGTGTTGTCATGGTGTGTGGTCGGGATACCACGACCATTCTTATTGAGTTAGAAAGGTTAGATTTTGATGTAATTATGGGGATGGATTGGATCTATTCGTGCTTTGCTAAAATCGACTGCCGAACCAGAATTATGAGGCTCGAGTTTCCTAATGAATTAGTTATTGAATGGAAAGGGAATAATGTTGTGCCAAGAGGTAGGCTTATTTCCAACCTTAAGGCCTAAAATGATCAGAAAAGGGTGCATATACCATTTGGTTCGGGTTGCGGACACCACTTCAGAGGTGCCTGCTCCCGAATCTGTGCCTGTTGTGAATGAATTCCTTGAAGTATTTCCGGATGAGTTTCCTGGGATTCCACCAGATAGATCGATTTCGGGATTGATGTATTTCTAGATACGCAACCAGTATCTATTCCTCCCTACCGAATGGCGCCAACAGAATTGATAAATTTGAAAGAATAATTGAAAGATCTATTAGAAAAGGGTTTCATTCGGCCAAGTGTGTCGCCTTGGGGCGGACCGGTTCTTTTTGTCAGAAAGAAAGACGGATCGCTTCAGATGTGTATTGATTATCGGCAGCTCAACAAGGTCACCATCAAAAACAAATACCCATTGCCTCGGATAGATGATTTGTTCGACCAGTTGCAAGGTGCTAAGTTCTTCTCAAAGGTTGATTTGTGGTCCGGGTATCACCAATTAAAGATCAGGGAGTAGGATATTCCTAAGACTGCCTTCAGGACTCGATATGGGCAATTTTAATTTATGGTAATGTCTTTTGAGATAACCAATGCCCCAGCAGCTTTTATGGATCTTATGAATCAAGTTTTCAAACCGTTTCATGACTCCTTTGTGATTGTCTTCATTGACGATATCCTTTTTTATTCGCGAAGTCAGGAAGATCATGCTAATTACCTCAGGGAAGTTCTGCAGACTCTTCATCAGCACCAGTTGTATGTGAAGTTTTCAAAATCTGAATTTTGGCTAGAATCAGTCACCTTTTTGGGCCATGTTGTTTCCAGGGAAGGGATTCGGGTTGATCCCCAAAAGATTGCAGCGTTAAAGGATTGGCCTAGACCAACGACCCCGTCAGAGATCGCAGTTTCTTGGGTTTGGTTGGATATTATCGGAGGTTCGTGGAGGGATTCTCTACCCTCGCCTCCCCATTGACTAAGTTGACGCATAGAGCGATTATGTTTCAGTGGTCCGATGCTTGCGAAAGGAGTTTTCAAGAATTGAAGTCAAGATTGACTTTGACGCCAGTGTTGACCTTGCCAGAAGGTTCAGAAGGGTTTGTGGTGTATTGTGATGCTTCAAGGGTTGGTTTGGGGTGTGTATTGATGCGATGTGGTAAGGTAATAGCATATGCTTCTAGGCAGCTCAAGAATCACGAGAAGAATTACCCGACACATGATTTGGAGCTCGCGGCGATTGTGTTTGCATTGAATATCTAGCGGCACTATCTTTATGGGGCCCATGTGGACGTGTTCACAGACCATAAGAGTCTTCAGTATTTATTCAAACAGAAGGAGTTGAACTTAAGGCAGCGGAGGTGGTTAGAATTGCTCAAGGATTATGATATGAATATTTAGTACCATCCAGGAAAGACGAATGTGGTAGCCGACGCTCTTAGTCGGAAATACATGGGTAGCTTGGCTCATTGGGAAGCATATCAGAGGCTTTTGGCTCGGGAGGTTTATCAGTTGGCTAGTCTTGGGGTATGTCTTTCGGCCTCAGTTGAAGCGAATGTCGTGGTGCATAATGAAGCGGAGTCTTCGCTTGTAGCAGAAGTCAAGGGAAAGCAATTCAAGGATCCATCTTTGGCACACTTGAGAGAAGCAATTCTGAATCACAAGACTACAACATTTTCACTCGGCAATGATGACGGTGTTTTACGGTGCCAAGGGAGGCTATGTGTTCCGGATGTGGATGATCTTCAGGAGAGAGTTATGACAGAGGCTCACCATTCCAGGTATTCCATACACCCAGGTTCTACGAAGATGTATCACGATCTCAAGGAGATTTATAAGTGGAATGGTATGAAGAGGGGATTGGCGGACTTTGTGGCTAGGCATCCAAATTGTCAGCAACTGAAGGCCGAGCATCAGAGGCCCGGTTGGTTGGCAAGCTTATGGAAATACTGACATGGAAATGGGAAATGATCAGTATAGAATTTGTGGTGGGGTTACCTCGCACTCTGTATAGGTTCGACTCAGTTTGGGTAATAGTGGATCGGCTCACGAAGTCGGCACATTTCTTGCCAGTCAAGTCCACCGATACTGCAGAACAGTACGCTCAGTTGTATATCAAAGAAATAGTCAGGCTCCATGGCACTCCAGTGTCTATTATCTCGGATCGAGGGGCCCAGTTCACAGCTAACTTTTGGAAGGAATTGTAGCAAGGTTTGGGTACACAGGTAAATCTCAGCATAGCTTTCCACCCGCAAACAGACGGTTAGGCAGAGCGGACCATTCAAACGCTTGAAGATATTTTATGCTTATGTATTAGATTTCAAGGGTAGTTGGGATGATCACATGCCAATTATAGAATTTGCTTATAATAACAAATTACATGCTAGTATTCGAATAGACCCATTTGAGGCATTGTACGTGAGGAGGTGTAGGTCTCTGATTGGATGGTTTGAGGTTGGTGAGGTGGAACTTCTAGGACCGGATCTTGTGCATCAAGCTATGGAAAAAGTTAGAGTCATTCATGAGAGGATGAAGACTGCTCAGAGTCGTCAGAAATCCTATGCGGACGTTCGTCAAAGAGATTTGGAGTTTCAAGTAGATGATTGGGTATTCTTGAAGGTGTCTCCCATGAAAGGAGTGATGCGGTTTGGGAAGAAAGGGAAATTGAGCCCAAGGTATGTCGGGCCATATAGGATTGCTCAAAGGATAGGGCAGGTGGCATATAAGCTTGAATTGCCCTCTGAGATGTCATTAAGCTGGAATTGCCCCCTGAGATGTCATTAGTGCACCCAGTGTTTCATGTGTCCATGTTGAAGAAGGTAGTTGGAGATCCATTTGTCATCGTGCCGGTTGAGACCATTTAAATTAATGAAAAGTTGTCATATGAAAAGGTTCCGGTTGCTAATCTTGATAGGCAAGTTCGTAGGTTGAGAAACAAAGAGGTCGCTTCGGTCAAAGATGGCGGAGTCAACAAGTCAAAGAAGCCACGTGGAAAGCAGAAAATGAAATGAAAGAGAAATATCCCCACTTGTTTGAATAAGTCTGGTAGTGGTTTTGAAAGTTGCCATCTCTAAGCAATTACATTGGTGTCAAATTTTGTGCAAGAACACTCCACTCCCCTAATTACCCTACTATTATGACTTCTCAAACTTTGTGCCATAAACGTATATGTTGTTGTGATTAGTTGGATCATGTGAAACTCCTTGAAATAGCTGAATTATGTGCAACTCATTGTAATAGCTGAATTATGTGCAACTCATTGTAATAGCTGAATTATTTGTAATAGTTGAATTATGTGAAAATTTGTGGAGTTAACTGAACTATGTGAGGCTTGTGGAAGTAAATGAATTATATGCAACTTGTTGAAATGACCAAATTATGTGCAAGTTGATAGAGTAACTGAAAATGTGTGGAATTGGTTAAAATGTGTTTCGGGGGCTCTCTGACAGGTAGATAGGCCTAATTACAAAGGAAAATCTGGTGAAATTTTAAGGAAATATCGGAGTTAGTTAAAATTTAGGGGTCGGCATGTTTTGTTTTCTCTTAACTAAGCGATTTCCCGATCCTCATTCGAAAATGAACTATTCTAAGTGGATGAGGATGTAAAGAAACGTAAAATTCAAAGTCTAAAAACTATGCCCGAATGGGTCCCCGTGTGGTTATAACTGTAGAAATTCTTGGAACGGACCTCTGTGGAGTAAAAAGTACCCTGGTACTTAAAAGGTAAAAGTTTCCAAAATTGTGCAGGTCAGCGGTCCACTATGCGATCGCAGATTAGGTATGCGGACCGAATAGTGGTCGCATACTTGGACAGTTTGCTGTCCATTTTTTAGGACAACTATGCGGCCTAGAATGCGATCGCATTTCACGAATGCGGGCCGCATAGTTGTTGCATTCTTGCACCTTGATTTTAGCGGAGGGCATTATGCGACGCACTATGCGATTGCATAACAGGTATGCGGACTGCATAATGGTCACGTACCTGGGCAGTCTGCTTCTCTTTTTCGCCCAGCTCAAGGCCACTTAATGTGACAGGTATGTGGACCGCATAACAGGAATGCGATCGCATTCCTGACCGCATTTCCTGCTTTAGGCTTCTAATTTCTAATATTAAAACCCGACCCTCGGTTTAATAAAACACCCCTCCCCCTCATTTTTAAAGACTATCTGATCAAAATAGAGAGAAGTGAGAGTGGGTTCTAGTGAGAGAAGTCCTCATCTTCCCCAAATTGGTCCTCCATCTCTACTCAGGCTTGGAATTAATCGAGTAGTCGTTATCTTCTTCACCATATGAGGTAATTCTTCACCCCATTTCCCCGAATTCTCAGATTTTAGTTAGAATAAAACACACATAGGTTGGTTCTTGAAGATGAAAGCTAAGACTTGGATGCATGTTCAAGATTTTTCCTAATCTAGCAAAGAGGTGTAAGTTAGAGTAATCTTCCACTAAAAAGGGGATTAATTAATCAAAGCGATCACATAGTGTTTGATAAAATGCCCAAATGAGTTCATGATTTCTAATTCTATGTCTAAACATGACATCTTGTAAATTAGATTGGAGGCGATAGAAGGTCCGGTGGGTTGAGAATAGGTATTAAAGGGGGAATTTTGACTCGAGGTCTGTATGGCTAACTTCAATCTTCGTAGAGTCACCTTGTTGGTGTCCGATCATTTGATATGAGTTTCTGGCTTATACATATGTGAATCTATTATTCCAATGTGTTGAGGCGTAAGATTTTGTTCTTTGATTGTCCTAGTTGGTTATCATGCCACCATGCTATATGAGATTGTGAAAAGGTGATTTCTTGTGCTAATTCTATCATGTGCAAAGCTCGTTAAATGTTGAATAAATTCGTATGAGAGGATGTGCTGCAAAATGAAAGAAATGATAACGAATCAAATTGTTGAATGTATCTAAGTGCTAAATACTGTGTAGCAAGTAATGGAAAGTAAATGTGGATTTATCTAATTGAACTATATGTTGTGGTATGCCGTATATGACTCACTGTTCGGTAAAGATAACTATGTCCTTGATTTCACATGGTTATTTGGTTGTTACAAATGTATATTCTTGATGATGAAAATCCTTGTGATTGAATTGATTGGTTTATGCTGCTATCAAATATGACTGTAAGGTGGGATCGGGTTGCACGCCGCAACAGAATTGTAAGGTGGGATCGGGTTGCACGCCGAAATAGAATTCTAAGGTGGGATCGGGTTGCACACCGCAACAGAATCGTACTGTGGGATTGGGTTCCATGCCGCAACAGAAGAAATAAGGGTGGAATATGATGGAAAGGTGGGATCCGGTTGCACACTGCAACAGGAGAACAAATGAAATAAGAAACTGTGGAACTCTCATTTGTGTTTCCTGTACCTCTGCGCAGTGTTTCTTTGGTTTCCTTTACTTAGAGTAATGCTTGTTCATACATACTAGTACTATTCCATGGTACTAACGTCCCTTTTGCCGGGGGCGCTACATCTTTTATATGGATGTAGGTGGTTCTATAGCAGGTAGCTCAGCCCGCCGTTAGTAGTGCCTCCTCTTCATCTCTTCAGCAGTTCTGGTGAGCCTCATTTCCTCCCGGGGCCGTGTGTGGACTATATCATTCTCTTTTGCTTATGTTGTAAAAGTTATAGTCAGGGCCTTGTTACCGGCAAGTCTATGTAAACTCCTAGTACTCTTAGAGGCTCCGTAGACACGAGGTGGGTTGTATATATGTATATTTTTGGCGGCAGTTGTATTCACTCATGAACGTGGATACAATTGGAAATGTTGTATGTAACTTGTATGTTCTTGGGATTATCAACTGCTAAAATGTTAAAGAAGAAATGAACTTAAGTTTTAAATCCATGCTCATTTTTTTTTTAATTTGCTACTTCCAATGGAATATTGTATATTATGAACATGGGGTAATGCGTTGGGTAGGAAAGGTAATCCAGGTCCGCTTGACCGGGTTCATCCGGTTTGGCGTCGGTCTTGTCCCTCTGTTTTGGGGCATGACAGGAAGAACCTTGCCCAAACTTTCCTTTTCAAATCATTCCATGATGTAATAGAATTAGTTGGTTATGCCTTCAGCCATCGCTTTTCTTCGCCCAATAGAGAGAATGAAAAAAGTGTGAGCCTCACATAGTCTGGAGTGACCCCGTTAGTGATATAAGTATCAATAATATCCAAGAAGTTCAAGATATGATGTTGTGGATCCTCGTGTGGAAGACCCATAAATTGCCCATTTGCATGAAGTAACTGGATCATGCTCTGTTTTAGCGCAAAGTGCCCAGTGATTCTAGGCTTCACGATGCTGGAGGTGACATTAGCAATGATGGGCATCGCCACCTCCTGAACAGCCATGTGTTGCTCCTCTGCCATATTCACAAGAAATTGAACGAGTGCCTGGAGATTATTTGTATCATTTGCTTCCCTCAACCTCCTATGAAATGTTCTCTCAGGTTCGGAGTCAAAGTCGTTGAGTCTGTCCTGGCTTCTGACCCTACGCATTCAATCGAAGTCCATGAGATTAGATCAACAATTAAGTAACATTAGACTGGACGGAATAAACAATTAAAGCAAAAAGTAGAAAGCAGTCAATATTCAAGTCTCCAGCAATGACGCCAAAACCTTGTTGCTCCCAAACGCACACGCAAGTATACGTGGTCATACAAGTAATTAAATGATAAGTCGAGTATCAAACCCAATGAGACTTGTATCAACTACCCATTAAATTTACCAAGTGTGTACGCATACCTTACCTCTACCTTGTGAGAATAGATATGATGTTTCTAATAGACCCTCGGCTCAGAAAAACATAAGCACGACATTAATGAAAATATGGACAAGAAGGGACAGTACCAAAAAGCCATATAAAAGTAGAATAAAAACAACAAGACAGTAAGGTGATCAACAACGAAATAAAATAACGATTAGTCATAAAAACCTACTACCAACATAAAGCGGGATTGTGTTCCAATACTACTATTATGAACACTCTAGACTTCCTGCGCTACTACCCTAATCCTCGATCTCCATACCTTCCTATCAAGGGTCATGTCCTCGGTCAGTTGAAGCAGTGCCATATCTTGCCTAATCACCTCTCACCACCTCTGTTGTGGCCTACCTCTGCCTCTTTGTATGCCCTCCAATGTCAACCTCTCACACCTCCTCACTGGGGCGTCTATGCTCATCCTCCTAACATGACCAAACCACCTAAGCCGCATTTCCTGCATCTTGTCCTTAATAAGGGCAACACCCACCTGGTCGCGAATAACCTCATTTATGATCCTATCTAACCTGGTGTGCCCGCACATCCATCTCAACATCCTCATTTATGCTACCTTCATCTTCTGGACATGAGCGATCTTAACTATCCAACACTCCGCCTCATACATCATCATTGGTCTGACCACCACTCTGTAGAACTTACTCTTAAGTTTCGGTAGAACCTTCTAGTCACACAAATCACCGAAAGTGAGTCTTCATTTAATCCATCTCTCCCCAATACGATGTGTAACATATTCATCAATCTCCCTATCCCCATGAATAATAGACTGTAGATACTTAAAACTCCCTCTCCTAGGGATGACCTGCGAGTCCAGCCTCCCCCTCCTCCCCTCATTGAGTCTCTCCACTGAACTTACTCTCCAAGTATTATGTCTTGGTCCTGCTCAACTTGAAACCTTTAAATTCCAGGGTCTGCCTCCATACCTCACATTGCGCGTTCATGTTGTCTCGCGTCTCGTTAATCAGTACAATATCATCTGCATATAGCATACACCATGGCACCTCCCCTTGGATGTGGCACGCCAGTACGTCCATCACGAGAGCAACAAAAAAGGGATGAGTTATGATCACTGATGCAACCCCATCATAATCGGGAAATGGTCTGAGTCCCTCATAAGTGGGGATTTTGACTACTTATTAGCGCATTTTAGCTTTCGTTTAGTCCAAAGGCACTTAATTGTGTTCTTGAAAACTGATGAAATATGCTTAATTGCAGGAATATTGGAAGTTGAGCTCCCAAGATGAAATCCAACTCAAGAAAGAGTAATCTGAACTCAAGAACAAAAACTAGCACAAAAGCGCAAAGTGCGGACTGCAGAATATCATCTGCAGCCACAGGTTGTGAAGAAATTCCATCAGAGAATGTTGAAAAATGCGGTCCGCACATGATTTTGTGCGGCCGCAGAAGTTGGGTCAAAGCAAAAGTTTAGAGAACCTACACCTCAAGTCCAACACATGTGCGGACCGCACAATTATTATGCGCCGCAAACACATTTGTGCGTACCGCAGAAAAACAAGGTGCAGCTGCAGACATTACTGTATGGACCGCAAAAACAGAGCAGTGCAGCCGCAGATCATTATTATGTTGCATATTTCCAACCCTGTCAAGCTGAATCAAAGTGCAGATCACACATGGAATTGTGCGGCCACAGAACCTCCGTAAAGGCATTTTTGTCCGAAAATTCCAGCTCTGTATAAATAGAAATGTTTCACCTTTTTAGGTTAATTTTTGACATCAGCTGCTACAGTAGACGGTTTCTTTACTCTTTTTAGTAGTTATTGCTATTTTGAATTATTTGAAAATAGATTTTGTCATTTTAATTATCAATATGGGTTTAATTATCATTTCTTCTCTTATTTCTTCTAGTTTAAGCATGAGTAGCAAAATTTTCACTAGGGTTGTGATTCAACCCTAGTGTAGCTTAATGGGTGTTTGATTTATTGCTTGTTTATGGTTGGGTGTTTATTATTTATCCTTGTTCTTTCTTTTATTTGAAGAATTAATGGTTGTAAATATTAGTTCATGCCTATTTTACTTGGTCTCTACTTCAGAAGAGAGACTTAGTCTAGGAAAACTTGGCTAACAAGAAATTGGGTCAATCGAGAGATTGATAAGCCCAATTAAAGGGTTGAACCTAGAGATAATAAAACCCGACTTGAGCTTTTTATCAACCGTTTTGTTCAATACACATTTGGACTTGAGAAATCCAAATTGGAAAAAAATCACTCTCTAACCGAGAGGTATCGAGTGGGTACTTGAGTGTTGGTACCTATAATACACCCCGAGCAATAAAACAAGCTTTAAAGTTTACAACCCATTACGCAAACACCTAGGTGAAGGTCAAAACCCTAGGCCTTTTATATCATTTGAAAAACAACAAAAACAATTCCTAGTTTCCTTCTTTGAATTGTAATCGTAGTTTAATTTAGATTTTCAAACAAAACCAAAATATGGAGGAAGTGCAAATTTAGATATACAAACTCACGCGCTATGATATATACTACTAACACCCATTTATATAGCTCCATGGGAAATTCGACCTCGACTCTTGTTGGGTATTACTATTGCATATACAATTTTCATACCTCGAATAGAGGGGTGAAATTGAACGAGACCAATTTTTGGCGTCGTTGCTGGGGAGCTAAAAACGGTGTTAGCTATATATTTAGGTGTGTTTTTGGGATATCTTCTTTTCCTTCCTTATTAATAATGTGTGAGTATTGTAGGTGCAATAATGGCAAACAATGATCTCGGAAATATAGCGGTGGAGGATGTGGATGTTGAGGATGATCAAATGGATGGGGTCTCTCTTGAATATCAGGCCAATAGACGAGGCCGGCCGCCTCAAGAAAATATACCCGCTTCGCGCCCACATCTACCACGAGCGGCTCCACACCGGGTGTTGCCGAATGAAGGGTATGCAAGTGTTATAGTCCCTCCCTATATTAGGGTGGGAAAATTCCAAATAACCAACGTGATGCTCACTTTGCTTGAGTGACGAGGGTTCTTCACCAGTGCACTAGGTCAAAATGCATATTAACACTTGAAAGGGTTCGTAGATATGTGTTGGGGGAGCAAACAAACAAATGTCTCCGAGGATTCTTTGAGACTAAGGATTTTTCCCTTCTTTCTATGGGGGAAAGCTTTAGATTGGTTGGAACGTTTTCCATATCATTTCATTCATACTTGGGATGAACTAGCGGAGAAATTTATTTCAAAGTACTTCTCTCCCGAGAACATGGCTATTCTTCAGGGTGAAATTCTAGCATTCAAGCAAGATCCCAATGAACCACTGCATGAGATATGGGAAAGGTATAGAACAATGGTGAAAGAGTTCCCCAACAATGATATGACAGAGAACAGGATTCAACAAACATTCTATCAAGGGATCAATACCACCAATGTGTAGTGAATCAACTTGACGGTGGAAACTTCATGACTATGCCCTATGTGGAGGCGTGTGAGATTTTGGATGAGATGGAAGATACTTCATCGGCGTGGCAATCTAGAGCCAATGTTCCACAAGGTGAGCCAAATATGATTCTTATTCATAAGAAGTTACACGACCATGGACAAGCCATAACCGAGTTGACAAGCACCATGAACCAATTGGAAAAGGCTCAACTTCGACAAGTGCAAAACCCGAGGCAAGTCAATGCAATGGAGGGAGTCAATATGATGGTGAACAATAAAAGAACAAGAAATCCACAAGTGCAACAAAGAGTGGAAAATTTTGTGCAAGATGATAGTGGATTAGATAAAGGTGACTCTTACAATGATCAAGAATAAGAGGTCCAATGCGTGAACAACTTTCAAGGGCAAAGAAACAACTTCCAAGTCCCTAGACAACAACAATGCAGACCTTCAAATAATCAAAGCAATTGGAATTCTAATAACCAAGGTAATTGGAATAGTGGAAACAATCAAGGAAATTGGAATAACAACAATCAAGGCAATTAGAGTGGAAGCAATAACCAAGATAATTGGAAAAATAATAATAACCAAGGAAATTGGGGAAGCAATAAACAAGGCGGGTGTAACAACAACCAAGGAAATCGGGGATTGGGTTCTCAAAGACCCCCGATGTATCAACAACGGAGAAACCCACTTCCTTATCCTTCTCATGGTCCTAGTTCCTCCAACAATGAAATGGGTTGTATTGAGAACATGTTCAAGAAAATAATGGAGAATAATTCTGATTCTAATGCCTAACTTTCTTCACACAACACATCAATCTGAAACATAGAAGTACAGATGGGTCAAATCTCCCAGGCTTTAAATTCTCGTCCTAATGGGGCACTACCAAGTGATGGGGTGGTGAACCCGAAGGGTGGGAAAAATATATGGCATGCCATGGCCGTTACTACAAGAAGTGGAAGAGGTGGGAATAACATATCTCAAGTCAAAGGCAACTTGTGGATGTTGAGCAAGTGGTAGAAGAAGAGGAGATCCCAAACAATGTTGTGCACACAAATGATGAAGTGCAAATTGACATTGATGACATGGTGGAAGAGACTCAAATGGATGTGAACTCATCTAGGGATCATGTGATTGACATACCGGAATCAGTAGTGCAAAAAGCTAAGGCACCATGTACTAAGCCACCTCCTCCTTATCCTCAAAGTCTTGCCAAGAAAATGGCGAGAATCAATTCAAAAAGTTCATTGATATGATGAAGAGTCTCTCTATAATGTGCCATTAGTTTAAGCCTTAGAGCAAATTCCCGGATATTAAAGTTTATGAAGGACTTGGTGACAAAGAAGTGATTGATGAATCTAAAACTATAAAAGTCACTCACCAAGTGAGTGCAATTGTGCATTCGATGGCTCCTAAGTTGGAAGATCCGGGTGCTTTCACAATTCCTTGTACCATTGGAAGTGCCGAGTTTGCAAAAGCTCTTTGTGATCTTGGGGCGAGCATCAATTTGATGCCTTATTAGGTTTTCAAGACATTGGGAATTGGGAAACCAAGACCCACATCTATAAGATTAAAAATAGCCGATCGTAGAATGAAGAGACCGTTGGGGTGATTGAAAATGTATTGGTTCGAGTTGACAAGTTCATTCTCCTGACACATCATTGTATTCTTGATTGTGAAGTGGACTATGAGGTCCCAATTATTCTTGGTTAACCTTTCCTTGCTACCAGGAAGGCTCTTGTTGATGTGGAAGCACGAGAACTCACTTTCTAGGGGGTGATGAATAGGTAGTATTCCGCGTGTGCAAATCTATGAGGCAACTGAATAGCAATGAAGTGTGTTCGTTTGTGGACTTGGTGACCGATGTGATTATTTATGATACAAGTGTCATGATTAATGTGGGTGACATGTTGGAGGCCATCTTGCTAAATTTTGACGATGAAGAGATGGATGGCTTTATGTTAGTGTCAATTCTTACCAAGGATTGGGGTCGTACAACGATGCACCCCAGAAACTTTCCTTAGATCTTTTGAATAGGAAAACTCCTCCTACAATGCCTTCAATTGAAGAGCCTCCTACCTTGGAGTTGAAGCCATTGCCTCCACGTCTTAGATATGAATTCCTTGTCCCTTGTTATACTTTACCGATTATTATGTCCTCTTGTTTTACTAACATGAAGGTTGACTCTACATTGGCAGTTCTCCACAAGAGGAATAAAACTATTGAGTGGACTTTGGCGGATATTCGAGGAATAAGCCCCGCACTTTGTATGTACAAGATTAACTTGGAGGAAGATGCCAAACCCTCCATTAAACATCAAAGGGGACTCAATGAAGCCATGCAAGACGTGGTCGAAAAGAAGATCATCAAGTGGTTAGATGTTGGGGTGGTCTACCCCATTTATGACAGTTTGTGGACTTCCTTGGTGAAATGTGTCCCTAAGAAGG
Organism: Nicotiana paniculata; assembly: GCA_005239505.1. Classification (NCBI taxonomy): domain Eukaryota; kingdom Viridiplantae; phylum Streptophyta; class Magnoliopsida; order Solanales; family Solanaceae; genus Nicotiana; species Nicotiana paniculata. Next base: position 20,673 of record ML333071.1, on the reverse strand, counting down.
GGGAAATCACTGTGGTCACCAATGATAAGAACGATTTTATTCCTACAAAAATGGTGACCGTATCGAGAGTGTGTATGGACTGGCGGAAGCTAAACAAAGTGACAAGGAAAGACCACTTCCCACTCCCCTTTTTGACCAAATGTTTGATAGGTTGTCTAGACTTGCTTACTATTGCTTTCTAGATGGGTATTTGGGCTACAACCAAATCCTTATCGCCCCAGAAGATCAAGAAAAAACAACTTTCACTTGTCCCTATGGCACTTTCACTTTCAAGCGGATGTCATTTGGCTTATGCAATGCACCTGTAATGTTTCAACCGTGTATGATGGAGATATTTATGGATATGGTAGAGGACTACCTTGAAGTCTTCATGTATTACTTTTTGGTAGTCGAGGATTCGTTTAATGAGTTCTTGGAAAATTTGGATAAAGTATTGGTAAGGTGTGAAGAAACGAACTTGGTGTTGAATTGGGAGAAATTCCATTTCATGGTCAAGGAAGGCATTGTCTTTGGCCACAAAATTTCAAATAAGGGCATTGAGGTCGACAAGGAAAAAATAGAGGTGATTTCTAAACTTCCACCTCCAACATCAGTGAAAGGCGTGAGGAGTTTCTTGGGTCACGCGGGGTTCTATCGGCGCTTCATAAAGGATTTTTCCAAATTGGTAAATCCCTTGTGCAAGCTTTTAGAGAAAGATGCTAAGTTTCACTTCAATGATGATTGCATGAGAGCCATTGAATTTCTCAATTTCAAGTTGAAAACCACTCCCATCCTCACCGCTCCTAATTGAGCTCATTTGCGATGCTAGTGATGTACCGATTGGAGCAGTTTTGGGCCACCATATCAACAAGATTTTTCATCCAGTATACTATGCTAGTAAGACCATGAATGATTCCCAAGTAAATTACACCATTACTGAAAAAAGCTCCTTTCCATTGTGTTTGCAATTGAGAAGTTCCGCCCATACTGAATGGGTGCAAAGGTTATTCTTCATACGGATCATGTGGAACTTTGATATCTTTTGAGAAAGAAAGATTCAAAATCTAGGTTGATGATATGGGTGTTATTGTTGCAAGAGTTTGATATTGACATTCAAGATCGAAAAGGGAGTGAAAATCAAGTGGTGGACCACTTTTCTCGTTTATAGGAGGAGTGGAGGCCGCATGATGGCCTTGAAATCAATGACTCCTTCCCCAATGAAAAGCTCTTGTCCATTTCAATTAAGGAGGTTCCATGGTTTGCTGATCTACCAAACTTCCTTGTGTGTGGAATCATCTCGGATGAGTTCTCTTCAAATCAAAGGAAGAAGCTCAAAGGGGATTGTCAAGATTATTATTGGGACGAGCCTTAACACTTTCGTATTAGCACAGGTGGGGTAATTAGAAGATGTGTACCGGATGAAGAGAAAAATGTTATTCTTGAAGCTTGTGATTCTTCGCCTTATGGTGGTCACCATGGCGAAGCAAGAACGACGACTAAAGTGCTAAGTTGCGGTTCCTATTGACTCTCTAAAAAGATGCAAGTGATATAGTGAAAAGATGTGATGAATGCCAATGGGCCGGTGGAATCTCGAAGAAGAACGAAATGCCTTCCACTACCATTTTGGAGATTGATATCTTTGATGTGTGGGGTATTGACTTCATGGGTCCTTTTATGAGTTCTTGTGAAAACACCTACATCTTAGTCGCGGTTGATTATGTCTCTAAATGGGTTGAGGCTGTTGCTCTACCCAAAAATGAAGCGAGAAGTGTGGTAGCGTTCTTGAGGAAGAACATTTTCACAAGATTTGATACTCTGCGGGCTATCATAAGCTATGGGGGTCGCATTTTTGCAACAAGGCTTTTGACACATTGCTTGGCAAGTATGGTGTCACTCATAAATTTTTGACTCCTTATCATCCTCAAGCTAGCGGTCAAGTGGAAGTCTCCAACTGGGAAATAATGAATATCTTGTCCAAAACAATGAATGCTAATTTGACGGATTGGTCAAAGAAGCTTGATGATGCACTGTGGGCTTATCAGACTATTTTCAAAACTCCTATCGGGATGTCTCCATGCCGGCTGGTGTTTGGAAAAGCTTGTCATCTTTCGGTGGAACTTGAGCACAAAGCCATATGGGCTTTAAAGAAGCTAAATCTTGATTGGGATGAAACCGTCAACTTGAGGGTTGCACATTTGAGTGAATTGGATGAGTTCTGGTACCATGTATTTGCAAGTTCGTCATTGTACAACGAGAGAATGAAGTACCTTCATGACAAATACATCTGAAATAAGGTGGCCAAGGTGGGCGATCTTGTTTTGTTGTTCAAATCACGATTGAAGATGTTTCTCGGAAAGCTGAAATCTAAATGGAATGGTCCCTTTGAAATTGTGGGTGTGACACCTTTTGGTGCATTGGACTTCAAGAATAAAAATGATGAGGTATTTCGAGTCAATGGTCACCGAGTGAAGAACTATTTGGGACAAGCTGATAATGTCCACGTGGTGGAAGTTATTCATTTAAAGTGAGGGTAAACTGCGTCGTGCCGCGACATTAAATCAGGCGCTTCTTGGGAGGGAACCCATGTTTTTATTTATCTTTTCTTCTTTTGTAGATAGCTGTTATTTTGTGCTAATTGGATTTGAAGTATGTTGCAAGAATGAGTGTGCTCTACAGGAACTATGCCCAGAAAAATTGGCTAAGTGTGGAAAAACTGCGGACCACACATGTAATATGCGGACCGCATAATTTTGAATTCTAAAACAGAAGGAAACTGCGGCCGCACAACTTGGAAGGGGAAAAGGCAAACTCACTAAAGTTTGGTATGTTAGAGAATTGGTCATTCTACGGCCGCACATCAAATTATATGGTTCGCAGTCCAAATTTGTGTTCGCACCACAAATTATGCAGACTGTAGTATAAACATAGGCTACTAAGACTTCAGGTAACAGAGTACGGACTGTAGAAGGAATTCTGTGGCCGCTCTCATCCTTTGCTTTTAAAATTTTCCTGCTAGTATAAATAATAGCCTTGGGGCTACTGTATACCAATTTCCCTCTCTGAGAACTCTAACTATTGTTACGCCCTTTTTTCTCGTGAAATCGGGTTTCGACATGTGACAACTCTTTTAAATGGGTATTAAAAGAGAAGAGTCGCCACCTAATGATTTTAAGGTGCGTTAGGGCACCTATTTTGGAAATAACTCTTTTTTACTAGTCAACGTCACCGAAGATCGGGTAAGGGCTCAAATTACCTCAAAGAGAAGGTGTTAGGCACTCTTCGAGGTCAACAACTGTGGGTCCCCTCCGAACTCAGAACTATATGGATTATGTAATTAGACTAGGTGATCAAAAAAACAAAGGTCGGAGAAGTTCATTATAACACAATTGGTAAAAATCTTTAAGAACTACAAGATATAAGTACAATGTTAAAATGATTAAATCAAGTATATAAAGAAAGGGGGGTCCTAAGTTTTTTAGCCTAAAGGATCACCACGTGCAACATAAATGTGACGACCCGGCCGGTCGTCTTGAGAGTTTTAGCCCTGATCCCCTATTAACTGCTTCCCCCGTATCTATTTCTGCGATTGTGACTTGCCGGGAGGTTCCGTTTTCCTTTTTGGAGTGTTTTGGGACACTTAGTCCCTAAACGAGAGTTTAAGTCTGAAGATTTGGACTGTAGTCGGAACTGTATGAAGACAATAGAGTTCCGTCGGTTCCATTAGCTCCGTTAGGTGATTTTGGACTTAGGGGCATGCTCGGATAGTGTTTTGAAGGTCTGTAGCTCATTTAGGCTTGAAATGGCGAAAGTCGAAGTTTTGGAGACTTTGATCGGCAGTGGAATTTTTTATATCGGGATCAGATTTCGATTCCGGAAGTTGGAATAGGTCCGTAGGGTTGAATGTGACTTGTGTGAAAAATTTGGGGTCAATCGGACGTGGTTTGATAGGATTTTGTATCGGTTGTCGAATTTGGAAATTCTAAGTTCTTTAAGTTTGAAACGGAGGATGATTCGTGAATTTACCGTTGTTTGAGGAGGTTTGAGGGCTTAGATAATTTCGTATGGTGTTTAAGGATTTGTTGGTATGTGTTACGCCCATCGATATTACGTCCCGCAGTATTCTATTACGATGATGGTACGCCTTGTAGTACTACATTACGATAATGTTACGCTTCGCAGTACTAAATTATGACGAAATTGCACTATGTAGTATTGTACGTTGTATTTGTCATAAGGTAATTGACATCAGTCCAAGGAAAAGATTATTTGGAGATTATAAGGATTATGCTATTTCAAACAATTGATGAGTAAATTCGTGAAGCTGAGAGGGGAAGCAAGTAAAAAAAAATGAATTTCCGTCCAAGTTTGGCATGTTGGAATAAAATTCGGGCCAAACGTTAATACCCGATATTAATGGACTAGTACCATATAAGTTATGCCATGGCCATGATAGTAAGGTGTATAAGATATGTGGAAAGTGAGTATTATTTTAAGTAAGTGGAAATAGTTCTTAATTATGTGGGTAATTAGTTAATTATTGGGTAATGGAACATTACCTAGTTAATTAATAATTGGTGGTGGATTAACTAATCTCTTGGATAAGATTAGCATGCCAAAACGTGGCAGCCCCCTCCTTTTAATTTAAAATGACTCATAACTCATCACTAATAGGTGGCATGATTTAGAGATATGGGTGTCCTCTCTTCTCCCTCTCCTTTCGGATCAGTCAGGGTATTCGACATTATTGGGACAACTCGTTTTGCTTTTGGAAAAGGGGTAAGGAATTGAAGAGTCGCCACCTAACGAATTAAGGTGCGTTTGGGCACCTACTAAGGGTCATTTACAAACACATATTGGATAACCAGAGATAGGGTAAGGGCTTGAAATTACTCCAAGGGGAAGGTGTTAGGCACCCCTCAAAGTCCACGACTGTGGTTCTCGGCCAAAAAAACTTTGTGAATTCAAAGCAGGTAGCACATAAGAAATAAAAGCACATAGGTAAACAAATAAAGGTCTTTGAGAAGATTCGCAGTCTAAGCACACATATGTGCTAAAGATAGGGGGTCCTAGGTTTTTTATCCTATAGGATCACATCAGTACAATGCCGGTAATCACTCCTCATAATAGGGGCTACACGTGGCATTAGCGCACTGGTCATCATATCCATTTATACCCTTTCCCACCCCTTAGTGGTTATTAAGCGAGTTTATTTAACAACTTCTATGTGTGTTGTTACCCGTCCCTTCTTAATGGTCCTGGAGGAGATTCGGACCTCTACCTATAGGCAGTTCTAGACAGACCCCTAAGGTTTAAAAGGAGAAAATGTAGGCGCAGACAAGAACAGATAGGACTTTAACAGATAAAGGCGGGGAAAAAACAATTAAGAGGCTCAGATTTACCTCCACAGATAATGCACGTAAACAGCACGACTCAAACACAAACAAGAGCACTATTATTAGACAGGATCCTAAAACATGATGTCTAAGTGAATATCAAAACACAGAAGATATGCAATTTTATTTTATAAACCCAGAAGCAGGGGCCCTAATCAGTTTGCCTACTGATTTTAAGCATGTTAACCATTAAGCAATAAACACGAAAGCAACAATTTTCCAGTTTTATAAAGGTTGGTTGCCTAAGGCTTGCCTAGGTGTGGGGAATGCACAATAGTTACCAGAATTATTAAAACAGTTTAGAAGTTGGTTTACCTAAAGCATGTTGTTCTAAGTGTTGCAAAGACACAAGGATTATTACCAGTTTTACTAACATAGGATAATCATATGTGTGACTGCCTTGTGTCCCTTTTTCATGTATCAGTAGTTTAGCTAGGTGTGACTTAGTGAGATCCTAAAACAGGGTATCTAGTATAAATATTATAAGATGTAGAATTATTTATACGCAAAATTCCTAAAAGAGCATGGTTTCTAGATGCACAGAAAGTTACAGCATGATTTTAGAATATGCAGTAGCAACAGTTTTCATGTTAATGTTGTTATTTTGCCTAGAAGCAGGATTTCTAGGTGATGAAAATAATGTAAAATGAGATGCTGAAAACAGTAAACCTAAGAACATGATATCTAATGCATGACATGCTTAATGTATTGGTCCTAAACATGGATTCTAATGTGCACATGGGAAATGTAAACCTAAGGCATGATTTCTACCCGTTGATATTGATAGCAGACATAGCTACCCTCCCCTTTTCACTATCCATCCATAATATTTGTTTACAACAATTATTACAAACCAATATTGAATGAATTACATAACTAGGTAAAGAAAAAATAAGAAGTTACACTATAGGGATCCTGAAAACAGGCCCATATTTTGAGTACCTCAAATGCCCAAATGTTTCATAGCATTTCTCATATCCAGGTGTGTCAGAGTTCCCTAAGGACCTCAAGGGATCCCGGGCAGTGCTCACACCCAGATTTCACAACCATAAATGAGTAAGTGCAGTGTGGAAGAGCCAGCTCTAATGCATCAGAGTTCAGAGGGATCTCATAGGGATCCCTAAGCAGTCACACATTAGAGGGGCAGAACTTAAGGACCTAAGAGTAGAGTAGAGTGAGAGTGCTTGACATAATTTTGAAAAGGTTTAACAGGAAAGCAGTATTTGAAAAAGAGACCTAGTTGAAGTAGTTTTATAAAATAGGAGAATTGTTTAGTAAAGCAGCTTTTGAAACAGTTGTGTAATTTAAACAAATAGCAGGTCAGTCAAACAAGTTCAACAATACTCAGAGAACAAACCTTCACACAGGGATAACTGGGGATTGGGGACAAGTAGAGCAGGTATGGTGAACACATAGCAGACACGGGTGCTTGGCAATTAGTGCAATAGTAAGACATAGATTTAGGAGTGCTAATTAAAACAAAGTCACAGAATCAGAAGTGCTCTAGGGCATTCATGAGGTTGGGAGATAGTATAGTATAGGATTTCATACTAAACATAATTTAGCATAGCATCAAGAGAACTTAAGGTAACAAATTAATATGTGCATACCAGAACTAGGCAACGAGTACACAAGCATCAAAACAGAGTTGAGTCATATTGAGTTAGATTACAGGTTTATAAGAACATGCTAACCCTAAAGAGGTAAGACATAACTAGCATACTAGATGAATCAATGATGCAAGGAGGTCAATTACATGTTGAACAGCAAAACAATAGATAGAAACAGATTAGGAACATGATAAACTGAAGCGGTAAAATGAAACATATTGGTTTTGGGACTTGAATTGAAAAACAGATACCAGCAAAGAGACAGTAAACACAAAAGTGAAGGGACATAGAGCACAATAGTTAGCCTTGGCTTGCATCCGGCTAACTTAGAATAATAGTAAGTGACACAGAAAGAGAGCAGAAAGCTTTGAGTGCGAGAGATAGTTTTTGAACCAAATGTGTTCGTGTGTGTGAGTGGATTGTGTCTGATTGGGTGTGTGTGTGTGTGTATATATATATATATATAGTAGTTTGAAACTAGGTAGAATAAGGTAAGAATCACAATTAGGCAGTAAATTATGGAACTTAGAACCAATTAGAGCAAAATTAGTGCAAGTATTCCCTTGATTAAGGGATTTAACTTCAAACGGTAAGAACAAGTAACAAATAAGGAAAGAAATCAATGTGTAACTGGAGCATAACAGATAAGGAAACAATTCAAATAGTGTAAGTACAAAACATGTAATTATGACTAGGTACATAAGGTTCTAATTAAGGAAATATCATAAGAATCAATTAACAGTATAGTCAACCATAAAATAAGGCGAGAAAATAACTTAGAGGTCGGAAATCAGTAAAAGATATCATCACAGGAAATCAGTAAAAGGTGTTAATCACAGAAAATTAGGGATTCAAATAGGAACAGTACTGATTAAGGGGAGAATTAACACAAAATTTCTATGAACAAACAGAATAAACACATAATAGGCAAGAAGAAGTAAAATTAGAAACATAGTAAAGTAAGAATCACATAGAACTAGGGATTCAACTAGAGAAGATAGAACTGATAGAGGAATTAACAGAATAAACATAATATAAGCGGAAGAAGCAAGAATCAGAAATCCTACTGAACATAATAGGGTAAAATCACAGAAACTCAGAGTGTTCATAAGAAACAAGCACACGAACATATTACCAAAAACGGACTCAGAATTATAACAAGTGTTAAAACTAAGGTTTTATAATAAAAAGTTATGAATAAAAAGCAATTTTAACAAAAGGTCATTTTAAACATCAGAGAACAATATTAAAAGACCAGAAATATATTTTGAAGAAAAGTTTCGGAAGCCCTAATGGAAAAATAAAGCGATGCTTTGAGAAATCGAAAGGTTTTTCATGAAACAAACAAAAATAGCTCAGAAAGACCCCAGATCTGTTATAGATCTAAGAGGTACAGTAGAAGAGGTTAGGGTTTTCTAGAAAATAACCCAGAAATAGAGAGACCAGCTTAGAAACCCATAGGTTTAGCCAGAAAAAGGAGAGATCTTACTCGATCGAGCCATGGTGACCTGAGAATGGTGAGCACAGGCCCAGGGGTGAGTGGAATGGCCACTGCTCCCTTGAGGACCTCAAAGAAGGCAGGAATCCCGGCACCGGATAGCCATTAAGGCTAGAGGATGGTGGTAAGCCCCCATAGTCGACGGCGTGAGAGCACCGACGAGGGGGAATTAGGGTTAGGGCAGAGAGCGTTTGAGAGAAGAAGAAAGGAGATGACGGCGGAGTGTGAGAGGAGAAATGAATCATATGCATGGAAATAACTTAAAATGATTATTTTATATTTAAGAATATAAGAGGCTAATTTCTGGTAAAAAAATAGTATAAAATTACATGCTTGGGATATAATTGCAAAGTTATTGCAATTATATCCAAAATATGCCAATTTGGCTAATTATGAACTAATATGATCTTATTAGGACCATAAATAATGAATTAAATCAAGAAATGCCTTTGAAATCATTTGTGACGCGATTTTGTAATTACTTATTGGAAATAAAATGCTAGATAAATTAGACAAAATATAGGAAAATTATGGAAAAATACCAATCGTTGTTAATGCATGATTTTGAAGGTACATATGCAATTTTAAAAATATTTTGGGAAAAATTGGGTATCAACAGATGCTCCTCTTTACCTGAAAAGGATGAAAGAGTTGTCAGGTAAAGATAGATGGCCAATTTTGACCGAGCGAAATGGTTAGAGAGATTTAGGCCGCGCTCCGACTTCTGAGCTGCCTACATATCCCTGGTTTTACAGGAATCAGACCGTATGTAGTTTCGGATTCATCGGTGAAGTATACCGATGAAGTTATCACAAGAACGGACGCAAAATTGAGGGCTGGGCGAATGAACGGTTTGCGGGATATCGGGTTCGAGACGGTTGGGAGAACTGGAGAAGGATTGCTTTTGCTGGGATAGACGTTGCTCACCGGGTTACCTGCAAATAAAAGCAATACAAGCATATACTATGCATAAATTTAAACATGATGCAGGTTCCCATTGGACTATGAAAGTTGTCATTGGACGATTAGGGATGACGTCCCTATACCATGATGTCTTGGTCCATGGATTGCTTGATGAGAGGTTCATAGGCGATAAAATGATGTTCTCGGGCCATGAAGATGGTGCCTACAAACTATGATGCCTTTGAATAATGATATGCAAATTGAGAGAGATCCTCAGGCCATGACATGGTGTCTTCCGGCTATGAGAATGATGTTGTTAAACTATGACGCCTTTGGACAGGTTGGCGCTATTTCAGCCCATGATATGCAATAATATAATGCTGACAAGACCGAGCTTAGTTTTGCAAATTGAATAGCAGAGCTTAGCCCGAAAGAGAAGCAAAGTAGATAATGCTTGAGAGACAGCGGTTAGTCTTGGTGAAAACGTAAATTGGAGGCATAGCTTAGCCTCGTGCAGATAGGAAGGCAGTGGTTAGCCTTATGAAAAATTGAAGGTAGATATTAGCCTTACGCGATGGACGACAGGAGATTAGCCTTATGCAAATGGAATGCAGAAGATTAGCCTTATGCAAGGGAAGGCAGGAGATTAGCCTTATGCAAGTGAAGGCATGAGATTAGCCTTATGCAAGTGAAGGCAAAGCTTAGCCTTATGCAGACGGAAGGCAGATGATTAGCCTTATGCAAGGGAGACAGAGCTTAGTTTTATGCAGACGGAAGGCAGATGATTAACCTTATGAAAATGGAAGTAGAGCTTAACCTCATGCAAAATGTGGGACAGAGCTTAGTCCTATGCAAGATGAAGGCAGGGCTTGGCCCTATGCAAAGGATCAAATAGTGAATGCTAGTAGGATTTCTTAGCTGGTAATAGGTTGTGGTATTGCGATTGTTGTGAGAACTGTGACTATGGAGCATGTTCGTTCTTTTGTGCTGATAGTAAACTTTGCATTTGCGATTGTGTTGAAGTTTGTGACTTCGAAACCTGTTTGTTCTTTATTCCTCCATCTAAAGAAAAATCGTGAGTTCTGTAGATGGGGAAGGTTGGTTTGTATCCCTGCTGGCTTTTCTTGCTTCGTTCTGCTTAGTCTGATGATCGTGTTTATGTCATCGGGGTAGCGTTTTCTAAACAGAGCTATATTTTGAAAATGCGCATGATTTTATAAAGACATAGTAAAAATATATCCTGAGAAATTTAGATGAACCGACGACCATGAAATGGTTCAAGACATTGCAACCACTCATGCTACTGAATTTTGAGGGTCCTCCTAAAAATTCTGCCCCAGTTAGATGGTTGATGATTCTGACAGTTGTACATGTTGTGATCGGCTGAACTTGCTTCGGAATTTTGAGGGTCCTTCTCAAAATTCTGCCCCAGTTAGATGGTTGATGATTCTGACAGTTGTACATGTTGTGATCGGCTGAACTTGCTTCGGAATTTTGAGGGTCCTTCTCAAAATTCTGCCCCAGTTTCCAATTGCGGAGGGAAATGAGATTTTTATTGAATTATGACCGAACCCATAGGGTTTCCTATGTATCCCCTTTTAAACGGGAATGAGGTCATGCGTGGTGCAGTTTACATCATTGAAGAAAAGCATAGAAAGTTACACATAATATTGTTTGTTTGACTACATCTGAATTGATTGGCTTTGGCCAGACTTCTCTGTCCATTTCTGCAAGCATGAGGGATCCTACTGTCAATACTCGGTTAACCATATACGGACCTTTCCAGTTGGGAGAAAATTTCCCTTTGGCTGCATCTTGATGTGGAAAGATCTTTTTTGACACCAGCTGCCCCGGTGTAAACTATCTTGGCTTGACTCTCTTGTTGAAGGCTCTGGACATTCTATTCTGATAACATTGACCATGACATATTGCATTCATCCTTTTCCCATCTATGAGGGCCAACTGCTCGTACCGACCTTTTATCCATTCCGCGTTGCTGAGCTTAGCTTCTTGTATGATTTTTAAGGAAGGGATCTCCACTTCGGCAGGAATAACAGCTTACTTACCATTAACCAGTAAATAAGGAGTTGCCTCGGTTGATGTGCGGACTGTGGTGCGTTATCCCGGTAAGGCAAATGATAACTTTTTATGACACTGTTTGTTCTTTTCTATCATCTTTCACAATATCTTTTTGATGTTCTTGTTGGCCACTTCCACAACTCCATTCATCTGTGGTCTATAGGCTGTGGAATTCTTGTGCTTGATTTTGAAAGTCTCGCACATGGATTTCATCAGATCACTATTAAGATTGGAGCCGCTGTCGGTGATTATTGACTCTGGAACCTCGAACCGACAAGTGATACGGTCGCGACAAAGTCTGCCACGACTTTCTTAGTCATTTCCTTTTTTTCTCACTTGGTCGCCTGGCATCTTGAAACCTCTTTGCTTGCGGGGGCAGGAGTGGAAAGAGCCCTTTGCTCTTGTAGGATGCTGCATCAACCCATTTGGTGAAATAATCAATAGCTACTAAGATGAATTTGTGTCCATTTGAGGCGGTGGGATCTATCGGTCCAATGACGTCCATTCCCCAGGCAGCGAACGGCCAAGGAGAGCTTGTTCCATTGAGCTCGTTTGGGGGTACCTTTATCATATCTCCATGTAACTGACATCGGTAGCATTTTCAGGCATACTAGATGTAGTCTGTTTCCATGGTCATCTGGAAGTAACCGGCTTTGAGTATTTTCTTTGCCAATACAAAACCATTCATATGTGGGCCGCAGGTCCCAGTATGTATCTTTTCAAGTAGTCTGGAAGCTTCCTTTGCATCGACACATCTTAATAATCCTAAGTCGGGAGTTCTCCTATATAGGTTTCCTCCGCTGAGAAAGAAATTGTTGGAAAATCTCCGGAGCGTGCATTTCTGAGTGTGATTTGCAAGCTCTAGGCACTCTCCATTTGAAAAGTATTCCCTGATGTCGTGGAACCATGATCTTCCGTCTGCTTCTTCTTCAACGTGGGCACAGTATGCTGGTTGTCTATGGATGTTTACTGGAATAGGGTCAATGAAATTCTTATCTGGGTGTTCTATCATGGATGATAGAGTATCCAATGCATCGGCAAACTCGTTCTGAATTCTGGGGACGTGCCGAAATTCTGTCTTCGTGAACCTCTTTTTCAATTCCTGCACATGGTGCAGATACAGCAGTATCTTGGAATGCTATGTATCCCTCTCTCCTTGTACCTGGTGTATTAGCAGATCTGAGTCACCAGTTACTAACAACTCATGGATATTCATGTCAATGGCCAAATTGAGCCCTAAGATGCAGGCTTCATATTCTGCCATATTGCTGGAGTAGGGGAATATGAGTTTGGAAGATACCGGGTAATGTTGACCTATTTTCGATACTAAGATAGCTCCAATGCCGACTCCCTTGAAATTGGCTGCTCCGTCGAAGAACATTCTACAACTGTCATTGGATTATGCAATGTCTTTTCCTATGAATGATACTTATTCATCGGGAAAATACGTTTTCAGGGGTTCGCAATCTCCTCCCACAGAATGCTCAGCAAGACTATCTGCCAATGCTTGCCCCTTGACAACTTTCAGAGTCATATAGACAATGCCGAACTCACTCAGCAGGATTTTCAATTTGGCCAGCTTGCCAGTGGGCATGGGCTTCTGAAAGATATACTTCAAGGGATCCATCCTTGATATGAGATATGTTGTGTATGAACAGAAGTAATGTCTCAGCTTTTGGGCTACCCAATGTCAGAGCACAGCAGGTATGTTCTAGTAGAGAATAACGTGCCTCATATGGAGTGAACTTCTTACTCAGATAATAAATAGCATGTTCGTTTCTTCCTGTCTCGTCATGCTGCCCCAGAACGCAGTCAAAAGCTTCATCTAATACCGCAAGGTAGAGTAGCAAGGGTCTACCTAGCTCTGGCGGGACTAGAACAGGTGGCGTTGACAAGTATTCCTTGATTCTGTCGAAAGCTTTCTGACAATCCTCGGTCCATTTGGTCGCAACATCTTTCTTTAGCATCTTGAAGATTGGTTCACATATAACCGTGGACTGGGCTATGAATCGGCTAATGTAGTTAAGGCGTCCCAGGAAACTCATCGCATCTTTCTTGTTCTTTGGCGGTGGTAACTCTATGATGGCTTTGACCTTTGATGGGTCCAATTCTATCCCTCGGCGGCTGACGATGAACCCAAGAAATTTCTCAACAGGAACCCCGAACGCACACTTCGCGGGGTTTAATTTCCCAACAGGAACCCCGAACGCACACTTCCCAACAGCTTGCCAGTGGAACATTGGAGATTTTGTTGGAAAATGCAAAAATGGAAAAGGCGAAAAGGAAATCATTAGCAAAATGAAATAAATAATGCTTGTTCAGCCTTGCTACCCGGGACTCGTCGGGCCCTGTATGGTCCAACAGTCTAATTCTTAAGGAATGATCCCTTACTCACAGCTTGGACGGTAGGGCCTTCCTCCTCCTCCTCCTCAACAATAACACAGCAGTCCATGTCACCATCTTCCCGGAATATATTTTTTCAAGGCTGCCAATGCTTCTTCTACCTCTGACCCCCATATTACGTCGGCCTGCTGAAAGGTCTACTCCAGATGCGGTATCGGCTTTTCCAATAGATAGTAAGGACCGCACCATGGTGGCAACCAGTTCTCATACTCTTGCCATGTGTATTTGTATCCCATCCCAAAAGTGGTGCCATGGTGCTTCAGCTGTATTGGTTTGGAAATCCCCTGAAGATTCTTATCGAGTCCTCTGCCAGGCTCGTATCCACTCCAGTTCAGTATGCTCTCGATCTTACTATTCCACCATTTGTCTTTGTCTACTGCATTGATCCGTTCAATGTGGTGGTAGGTTTCTCCACCCAGCCTTCTTCTACCTTCAATCACCGAGATGGTATGGCGACTATAGATAGCATTGCTTCTGTCTCCATGGATGATCACCTCCTGGTGGTTCCATTCAAATTTTACTGACTGATGCAATCTTGATGCCACTGCCCCAGCGGCATGTATCCATGAACATCCCAACAACAGATTGTAGATGTCTATCACCTGAAATTCAACCTTGAACCATATAGGTCCCATCTGTAAGCAAAGACTGATTTCACCAATGGTAGACCTATGAGAACCATTGAAAGCCTTTACATTCATAGATCTTTCCTTGATATCGTACAACCCCTTGCCCAATTTATTGAGTGTCATCAATGGACAGATGTTAAGGCTGGATCCCCCGTCAATCAGAATCCTGGTGATGAAGTAGTCCTCACATTGCACAGTGATGTGTAGTACTTTGTTATGAGTTAGCCCTTCAGACGGCAGCTCGTCCTCGTGGAAAGTGATCTTGTGACTCTCCGGTGCTTGACCTACCATTTTGGCCATTTCTCCACTAGTTATGTTATTTAGCACATATGTTTCGTTCAGCACTTTCATCAAAGCATTCCTGTGTGTCTCTGAGTTCTGCAGCAATGACAGAATGGATATCTGGGCTGGAGTTTTGTTCAGCTGATCGATGACTGAGTATTCCTTGGCCTGAACCTTCCTCCAAAGATCATCTGGGCCTGTCTCAATGACGGGTGGCCTGTTGGAAGCATTCTTGCTAGACTCTACCAAGTGTTCAGGTGTATAGACCCTGCCAGTCCTTGTCATCCCCTATGCAGCACCAGCTTCTTCTATCTTGACTTTACCTTTCCTTCATGCTTCAGCCATTTAATCCTAAGGTACAACCTTATCGCTGAAAGGTGGCGTGGTTGAAACTGTCACTGTGATTGGTGCAGCTACTTTCACTTCAAATGGAATGGGTGCCTTAGCAGGTGGGATAAATTCAACCTCGAACGGCAAACGCGTGTCTGCATGTGGTGTCGTTTCAAACTTGAATGGGAGTGACACAGTTACCTCGGTGTCTCCAGATGGCTAAATCTTGACTATGATGGGATTAAGAGTGACTGCTGGCTTCTTTGGGTCATCACCTTCTATAGTTAACATTATCGACTCCTCTAGGTCCCAATCTTCTTCTATCTCTATCATGTTGACACCCATATGGTCTGGAAGTGGATTGTTGCGAACATTGGGAGCAGCCTCCTTTGCTTGGATGACCTTGTTATCAATCATAGACTGGATATTATCTTTTAATGAGCGACATTCATGCCGGAACGGTATGCCCCTTCATGCCGGAATGGTATGCATAGGTCTTGTTGGGATTGACCCATTGGGATGGATTTTCAGGGATTATAGTAGGGATAAGAGTGACATAACCAGCAGCTTTTAATCATTCATACAACTGGTCGATACGTTCAGCAATGGCAGTGTATTGTTTAGGGGGTCTGCAATCAAAGTTAGGTCGAGGTCGAGGGAAATTTTGGCGAGTAGGGGGTGATTGGAAGTGAGATGGCTGAGAGTTGTAGGTATGATAGACAGGAGCTGGTTGGGAATATCTAGGGGAAGTAGGCGAATATGTAAATAGTGGAGATGGCTGATATGTTGGTGGAGGTGATGACTGACAGGTGGGCGAGGGTGCTTGATAGGTGAGTGGGGAAGTTCGGTATACCAATGGGGATTTGGGTCCCTGTGAAACCATTACCATTCCTGCATTTCTCTTCTTGGATATACCGCCAGACTGCAAGGCTTTATTGGTGGCCTGTAGTGCCTCAAAGTTAGCGACCATTCCACTCTTGATACCTTCTTCAATTCTCTCACCCAGCTTGATGATGTCAGAGAATTTGTGGTTCTCAATCACCATTAGCCTCTCATAATACTGTGGGTCCTATGCCCAGACGAAGAATTTGTTCATTTATTCTTCATCTAGGGCAGGCCTGACCTTGGCTGCTTTAGATCTCCAGTGAGTGGCATACTCGCGAAAAGTTTTGGTGGGCTTCTTTTTAAGGTTCTAGATGTAGAACACGTCTGGTGCGTTCTCCATATTGAACCTAAAACGGTCCATGAAGTCTGATGCCATACTTACCCAGTCGGACCACTTCTTAGGGTTTTGGATAATGTACCAAGATAAAGCATCTCCTCTGAGGCTCCTCATGAACAATTTCATGCGAATCTTCTTATCTCTTCCTACTCCAACCAGTTTATCGCAATAAGTCCTCAGATGGGCCCTGGGATCACCTGTACCATCGAAAATTTCGAACTTAGGAGGTTTGTAACCCTCCAGTAGTTCAACATTAGGCTGTATGCAGAGATCTTCATAGTTCAACCCTTTGACTCTCTTGCTTCCTTCAACGCCCTGAACTCGCCTAGTCAGCTTCTTGAGTTCCTCAGCCAAATTCTTAATAAGCATGTCCTTCTCACTGGATTCAGGTGGGTAAGCAACATGTTTGGTGGAGTGAGGTAGAGTCTCCACGTATATGGGGTTGTTCTGATGACCTGGTGTTTGAGCATAGAGGTGGTCACTTGTGGAGTTCTGTGGTTCTGGGATAATTAGCGGGGTATTTCTTGGAGCGTGGAAAGTGTTGTGCTGGTGCTGTGGTGGGATAATTTGATTTTTCGGTGGATTTTTATGATGATGAGTTGTGGGAGGATTTTGTTTGTGTGGGATGTTCTGAGGAGGTATGAGATTTTGAGTTACATCTGGGACACCGAGTGAGAAGGATAAATTTGCCAAGTTCCGGACATGCTCAAGCTCCCCTTGGAGTTTCAACAACCTTTGCTCAAGTTGTGTCATAGCCTCATTCTAAACTTGGGTGCCTTGATTTTCAATGGCTTGTGTTCGTTCAATTGGCGTTGTGTTTTCTTGTCTGATGTTGCTCAAATCTTCCATTTTTCCTTTGCCTTTGCCTTTAGGTGGACTAGGAGGAGGAGGAGGTGGAGGGCCCCTGGATATTGTGTGATATGATGATGATGCCAGAATGCACGAACCAACCTTTGGGGAGGGGAAATAATCAAAAGAAAGAAAAAAAAAGCAAAAATAAAAGATAGCCAAGTTAGTGAGGATCATGAGAAAATATTGCACTATTTAAACACATAGTGCAGGAATAAAATCGTGTCCTAACTTGGGAGCCTCGTTGTGACCGAGGTAGGCCTAGCGACAAGTTGATTTGGCGAACTTAGATGCCAAAATGCCTCATTTCATTAATGTAAAAGTAGATAAATCAAAAACGACACTACATAAGATAAGTCACTTATGGAAATTCGCCTTATTACATTTTAAAAGGCATGTAAATCTAATCTACTTGGTCCCAGAAGGACCTTCTCCAGGCTTGATCTTCTTGTCTCTGTCGATCAGGTTCCCCAGGTCGTGCATGCCCAACAGCAGGTATTTTTGTCACTTGTGTTGACCCATGTCACTGCATAGTATTGAATATTGACAAAAGGCTGACTAGTTGAACCAGGTCCATCAGAGCACACATCTTGAACTAACTAGCTAGCACATGAACCGTATATGCTTCGGAGATGTTTTGAATATGAAATATCAATGAACCAAGAGAATGTCTCCTAATGCGAAAAGGTTGCAAACTGATCTGATTAAATGTAGACGAATTCAGCAAGGAAAGTAACAAAAGAAAGGAAGTTGAGTTTGATTCAAATTGGTTCACCCAGGTAGAGTTGAACTGGAATTGGAAGACAGGCTCAATGATTGACTCTATAAATACTTGACGTATTTCTGCTGGAAAAAAAAGACGCACAAAGCTGAAGAGAATAAAAGTCTGAAAGAAAAATTCCCAAAGTTATTTTTGCTAGCAGAATCATTGTGCGATGCAAAAGCTACAATTCAACTAGAAGAACCAATTCCATCTGATTAATTAGTGAGTCTAGTTTATTGTAGTAGGAATTTTTCATATTGTATCTTTCAGCTTTCATAGAAGCAATTGTAATAGGTACGTATTGATCAAGTTAGAGTTAACTTGAGGTGTGTAGAAATTAGCTAGGGGCTAGTTACTACAAAGGGATTAGAGTTAATCCTTAGGATTACAAAAGAGTTTATTTTGTAAGTCCGTTTGGCTCAGAGTTTTTAGTGAAGAGTTGAGCAAATCCTACCGAGGAGTAGGTCGTGGTTTTTTCACCTTTTGAGCCAGGTGTTTTTCACGTAAAAATCTCTGTGTTTTTATTTTACTGCTTTTTATTATTCCGCAATAGCAGTAGTTGGAACACAAGAAGTACCAGGTTCTTCTACTGAGATAGCACTTGAAAATTGGGTACCACACAAAGTAACCTATCTTCTTGTGTGGTATTGAAGTCTAAAACAGCAATTGGTATCAAAGCTAATTGGAAACCTCACTGCCTATGAGCTGAGAAGGCGGACAATGAAGATGGATTGTCCAAAGAAGGAGAGGAGTCTAGCCCTAAGAATCACTGAGGGAGAAAATCTGGAAGATGATGAGATGGTCATGATCACCAAAGAATTCAGAAACTTTCTCATGAGGAAGAAAGGCATCTCTAGAGGAGGAAACTATAACAAAGCAAAGGCTACAGAAAGACCAACCAACGAGGGATTCTATAAATATGGTCAAACTGACCATCTCATTAAAAATTGTCCTCAGTGGGAAGTAGAGTGGAAAAAGGAAAGATATGAGAGAAGGAACAGGAGGAAGGAACAGGTTCAACCCAAGACAAACACAACAAAAGCTATGGTTGTTGCTTGGGGGGAAAGTTCAAATGAAGAATCAGAAAATGGAGTTGTTGAAAGGAAAAACAGAACTCTGAAAGACATGGCAAGAACCATGCTCCTATCCAGCAAACTACCTCACAGCTTCTGGGCTGAAGCAATAAAAACTGCTTGCTACATAATCAATAGATGCATGACTAGAACTCTGGTAGAGAAAACTCCCTATGAATTACATAAAGGGAGAAAGCCCAACATATCTCACTTTAGGGCTTTTGGATGCAAGTGTTTTGTACACAATAATGGCAAAGATTCCCTAGGAAAATTTGACCCCAAAAGTGATGAGGGAGTATTCTTGGGATATTCATCACATAGTAAAGCTTATAAAGTGTATAATAAAAGAACTATGTGTGTAGAAGAAAGTATACATGTTGTCTTTGATGAAACTAACATTCTTGCTGAGAGACAGGAACCTGAAGATGAGGAGCTTAGACTGGTAAGAAGCAGTGATCACACTAAAGAAAGCATGAAAGGTGGAATAGGTGATGGACCAGGTTCAACTACCCTAAGCATCATGACAGGGGGAACTCAACATATGCAACCTGGCCCTCATCCTGCTCTACAGCAACAAGACATCATAGAATCATCTAGGAATGAACAACTGGTACTTAAGCCACACAGGTATCAGAGTTCTCACCCTCTTGAGAACATCATAACAGATTTGGCATATGGAATCAAGACAAGATCATCCTTGAAAAATCTGTGTGCATTTGATGCCTTTCTATCCATGATCGAACAAAAGAACATTGGGGAAGCCCTACAAGATGCTTATTGGGTAAATGCCATGCAAGAATAGCTGAATCAGTTTGAAAGAAGTCAAGTATGGAACTTAGTACCCAGGTCATTGGATAGATCTGTAATTGGCACCAAGTGTGTCTTCAGGAACAAGCTCGATGAGGATGGAATAGTTACAAGGAATAAGGCAAGATTAGGTGTTCAAGGATATAGTCAAGAAGAAGGAATTGACTATGATGAGACCTTTGCCCCTGTGGCAAGACTGGAGGCAATCAGACTTCTTATAGCATTTGTTGCGCACATGGAATTCACTCTTCATCAGATGGATGTTAAGAGTGCCTTTCTAAATGGCTATCTGAAGGAAGATGTATTTGTCAAGCAGCCTCCAGGTTTTGAAAGCAAGGAGTCACCTGACCACGTATACAAACTCGACAAGGCTCTATATGGTCTCAAACAGGAACCAAGAGCTTGGTACGAACGATTATCAAAGTTCCTGCTAGAACATGGGTACAAACGAAGCAAAATTGATAGTACCTTGTTCTTAAGGGAAAAGGGTAAGGATGTCCTTGTTGTGCAAATATATATGGATGATACCATATTTGGGGCGACCTCTGAAAAATTGAGCAAGGAATTTGCTATGCTAATGGGAAGTGAGTTTGAGATAAGTATGATGGGTGAGCTAAACTTTTTCTTAGGCTTGCAAATTAAGCAAAACCCAAATGGAACAATGATCCACCAACAAAAGTATGTGAAAGAAATGCTCAAGAAGTTTAAAAAAGACTCAAAAGAAATAGACACTCCCATATCCACAACTACAAAATTGGATGTGGATGAACCTGGTTCATCTGCTGACCAAAAGCTATATAGAGGGATGATTGGGTCTCTATTTTATCTCACTGCCAGCAGACCTGATATTGTG